>JXOR01000074.1:0-16255 GCA_001014335.1 Coboldia fuscipes | reverse complement strand
TTAAAAAAAAAATGTCATATTCACTTTGGATTACAGACATAAATAATTCATTGGTCTTTGTTTTCAGACCACGTACATTTTGATAAACTAATGAAACGACAGATTTAAAATTTAGATCGTTTTCTTCATCGGCAGAACTGTTGACGGTGAAGAGATCTCGAAGTTTTTTGATTCCGGCTTGGTAGCATTAGATTTGCGTTTGCGAGGCCTATTGACGAATTCACTAACCAGAATGTTAGCGGGCCAACGAGATGGTTCCAATGCTGTATTCATATACTCTAGCGGGATCAACACTTTAAAGGATTTAAAAGAGCGACGAGGGTCAGCAACAACAAGTTCTGACGTATGAATACAATCCATACCGACATCCAAAGTCACAGAAACAAGCGAGGAAACATCATCAACACTCGCAGAATTGTTTACTCTTGTAATAAATAAGAGCTTATTACGCGCGACGCCAGTAATTTTGGTGCTTGGTGCATTCATACCACTACCTACAATCATACGTGGTAAAGAATTATTGGATGCCCGTTGCTGTTTTTTAAATTTTTTTTTTGATTTCACAATTTGGAAATCATAGTTGTTCAAATTTACGTTTGGATTTTTAATTCCATTGTTGATTAACGGTGCTTTGTGAACGGATGCATCAGTGGTAACGGGCGCCACGGCTGAGTTGGAGCGACGATTCTGAAACCATGACATATTCAAATGCAACACAGATACACTTAAACGGTGATGATGGTAATGCAAATTTCATACCGGCACGAGTCTGCATTGGCATAGAAAACCCAAAACAAGGCAAGTGAACCAATGCCTTGCACACAAAACATGGAGTAACATCATAATTATCTGATGATATCAGCTTTCTACACTGACCACAACAGTCCGTAACCATAGTGCTAAGAAGAAACTATTTAACACTAGAAAATTCAAAATTAAGCTAAATTTATTAAAATAATATGAAGAGAAAAAAAATTTAGTGACTTGTTTTTTGGCGCCAAAAAGTGATATGATCTTTTAACTTTTTAATAGATTTATATTTAGCAGTCTGATTATAATATTAAGTATAATCTATTTATTTTTTCAGTTAACTTTTATTAATATGAGGAGATTTACATGGAAAAAATATTGATAATAAAAAAAAATGGGAATGAAAAATGCACTTTTCGTAAGTCGACTCATATGCTTCAATGAGACATTCAACAGCCTCAAGAAAGATGGAAAGGATATCTGCGTTTTATGGAATGAATCCATTGTAGGAAGAAAAGCTGCAAATGCTGCATCGAGTTTTATGATATTAAATAGGTAGTCCGATTTCAACGAAACAGAGTTTATATTCTGGGCACCGTGGACACATTCACACTAGGAACAGAATCCGCACCGACAGGGCTTACAGCAGAATCAACACCTCTGGTAGAACCGGTCGGTTTACGCTTAATCTTCTCGACAAAAGTATCAGTTGACGGTATCAGATTACAACTGTTAATTACCGCTGTTTATCGCCTCGTAACATCAGATGACTGCACATTAACAGTAAGATTGTTTCTCTTGGAATCGATTGTATCCAAACGCTGCATAATACCCCGTAGCATAGCAGACATAGGTAATTTGCCCAGTATCATCTCGGCACAGGCATCACACACACACAATGGTAAACACGGGAAACTGGCGCCAACGACTGTCTGGTTATTCTTGATGGACCGCCATCAACACGGCAAGTGCAGGAGCTTATTGCAGGTAAAACATTTAGCTACCAGATCATCCCCAACGGACAATGGAGCACAATACAATATATATATATACAAAATTCTCAGAGCAAACCAATTTTAGATCTACTTTCAACTATAGTGGAATCCTCAATGCGAATAATGGATTCCGAGATATCGAAGATGTCTGAAGATGATACTTCATCTTCATCTAACGCAGGTAGCTTGACTAGTACCTACAAAAAATTAAATGTCAAGGCTAAATGAAGAGAATTTGAGAATCAGTATTAGATTATCGAACCTAACAAAGGCCAACGAATCCAACAATGCAGTAATTGACTCTGGTCTACAGGCAGCCACTACTTCAAGTCAAGCCACTACAATGCCAGCTATTAGAAAGCCTTCAATACCAAAGAAGACCACAACCAGACAAAAAATTGGGGCAGTTTGGAGCATAGAAGAAAGAATGTTCAAAAATAATTTTGTCATAAGGGAAAAAATGTTCGAAACATTAATCAAAAGCGCAATGTTATATGGCGCTGAGATTTATAGTTACTGTAATGAAGAAACGCTTGAAAAACTAGAAATTGTACAGAGAAAATATTACAAGTGGGTTTTAGCGTTAACCAGATACACGAAGAACGAAACCCTTTATGCGGAGACGAAAATTAATAAATTGGCTATAGAAGCAGGCAGCAGAGCATTTAAATACGAACAAAGGATCAGAAACTCACCAAACACCATACTTAAAGAATGTGTCAAGGAAATAAGGAGAAGAGAAAAAGTAAACTACGGCTGGTTTGGACAAAGGAAGAAGTATGCGGAGAGAGTGGGAGAATACATATCGGTATTTAATGAAAGGAATGAATACGAAGAGAATCATTGGCTAATAGCGAAGTGTAGAGATAAGGAAAGAGTGCAACAGTTAATATATAATAAATTAAGTGATAGCTTTAAGAAGGTTTGGTGCATTAATTTACCTAGATACTTAAGATAGGGAATAGATATAGGAACAATGGCTAGATTTAGATGTGAAAATGTCGAAAGAAATAAAATAAAGTGGAAAAACGAGGAAGAAAAAAGGTGCAGAATATGTAAAACAGGCGCAAATGATATTGAACATTGGCTACAAGTATGTTGTAAAGATAGCAAAAATATTAGGTTAAGAGAACACATATTAATAGACAACGCACAAAATATTGGGTGGATTAAGAGGGTTGAAAAATTACTGGAGGAGTCCGAGAAGAAACAATAGAAAATAAGAATCCATAATGTCAAATTAAGTGATAATTAGTAAGTGATATTAAAGTAAAGAAAAATTTAATTATTCCCCCAATAACCATTTTTAATGCCGACATCAAGCAAATAAATAAATTTTATAAAGATAGTAACGTTAAAGACTATTTTGTTAAAAAAATAAGAAACTGTTGGATAACGGGTTCTGTTGGAGTAACGGAATCTGTCCTTTGTCAGTAAATGATATAAATTGACCGAACTTTGCAATAAAGATTTACTTCACTTCTGTACATCAATAGCCGTGTTTATATTCACTTCAAACACTAGTTACCTCAATCCAACAGGTTATGGGACCAGTGTCAGTGAGCAGTATCTTGTAGTTGACGGTTTGTGGGAAGCTGTTCTAGGAACAGAGAGTAACCGTGCTAAGATACAGCAGGCTAAAGCGAAGCTAATTTTGCTTATTGAACCGGTATTGTATGTACACGTTAGAGATGCTGATGATGCGAAGGAAGTCTAGGACCGCTTGGAGAAGGCATTTAGTGATAATGGACTAATGAGTAAGGGTAATTTATTGAGAGAATTAACGTCTACGAAGCTCGCGGAGTGTAGCTCGATGGAGGAATACGTGGCGAAGATTATAACCGCTGGTCACAAATTGAACTCCATAGGAATGGTTGTTGACGAGGAGTGGATTGGGAGCTTACTATTGTCAGGATTGACGGAGAGGTTTCAGCCGATGATTATGGCATTGGGAAACAGTGGTGTAAGAATCTCAGGTGATTTAGTCAAAACCAAACTCAGAAGAATGGAGAACATATGCATCGAAAATTGGAGGTGACAACGAGACAGGGCTTGTAGCCAAGAAGAATTCCTATAGTTATCGTAACGGGAAACGAGAATTTAGTAAAGGTCCAAATTGCTATGAATGCGGTAGAATTGGTCATATTGCGAAGAATTGTTCAAAGAGGAACAAAGGCAATAATTGTAATAGTGTATTGTGTACGAGTTTTGTATTGAATAGTGACGTACTAGATGACAATTGGTATATTGATTCGGGTGCCTCGAATCACATGAGTCGTTCGAGAGAATTGTTTAGAGAGTACAAAGAGAACAATCGAGAAGAATTTGTTACTGCGACCGATGGATCTAAATTGAGAGTAAAGGGCATCGGAGATATAGAATTGAATGTAACGGTGAAAAATTCAATAAAAGATATAACAATTAAAAATGTATTGTTTGTGCCGGATATTTGTGTGAATTTGATTTCTGTGCGGCAAGTTACGGACAATGGATTGAATTTTAGATTTGATAAATCAAAGTGCGATATATTGTCGAATGATGGACTTTTGATAGCAAGTGCAAATGCAATGAATGGAATGTACAGATTGAATGAAATAAAGTACAGTTGTAATTTTGGTTCATTGGACTGTGACATTTGGCACCAAAGACTAGGTCATATAAATTGTGAAGTGATTAAAATAATGAAGAATGACCATCCTGAAGTAAAAATCGCGAATTCGGAAGAAAAGAAATGTGAGGTATGTTTGAAGGGAAAGTTATGTAGAAGTGTTTTTCCGGAGTCACGGGCGAAAACTACGAGTTTATTGGAACTCATACATTCGGACATATGTGGTCCTTTGGAGACAGTTTCGTTTGGCCGTGCGCGTTATTTTGTAACATTTATAGACGATTTTTCGGGAAAAGTGTTTTTATACGTTATGAAGAGAAAATCGGAGGTATTTTCCAAGTTTTTAACATTTAAGAATCTTGCGGAGAATCAATTGGGTTTGAAGATTAAGACGCTCAGAACTGACAACGGACGTGAGTTTTGTAACAGTGATTTTAAGAAGTTGTGTGATGAGTCCGGGATAAGGCATCAGTTTACTGCACCTTATACGCCTGAACAGAATGGGGTAGCAGAAAGGCTAAATAGAACATTGATTGAGCGCACGAGGTGTTTATTGTATGGTGCAAGTTTGAATAAAAAGTATTGGGCAGAGGCAGTTTCAACTGCAGCATTTTTGTTTAATAGAACACCGAGTAAGGAAAACGATAATAAGTGTCCTGAAGAACTGTGGTGTGGAGTGAAACCAAATTTGAAGTTCCTAAGAGTTTTTGGTTGTGTTGCCATGGTTCATATACCCAAGGAACGCCGACTAAAATTGGACGCAAAATCGAGAAAGTTGATTTTTGTTGGATATTGTGAGAATTCCAAGGCTTATAGATTTTTTGATCGGAACAGTTTGAAAATAATTATTAGTCGTGACGCGTATTTTTATGAGAAAGATTTTAGTGACAGTTTTAATGAAATTAGAGCCGTGAGTGATAAAGGCGAGAGTATGGTTTCTCTTACTTTGATGATACAGGTGGCAGTGATCGTAGTGATAAAGATGATGATTTGCATGATGGAGCGTTAACGTCGGGAGAACGTGATGGATCATCGGATGATAGTTCTGTGTATGAATCGACCAGTGAAAAGGAAAATGAGGATCATGCAAATGTATCATCTAGTGGGGATGTACCGAGATGATCAGTGAGAATAAGGAATAAAGTTAATCAAGGAAACCGGGCTACATATTTCATTAACACACAGTGTAGTGGGGAACCGTATAGCTATTCTGAGGCTATTAGTGGTGAAAATAGAGATTAATGGTTGTGTGCGATTGAGGATGAGATTGGTTCAATTGAATTGAATGATACGAGGTGCATAGCGGATTTGCCTGGTGATGTGAAACTTTTGACATGTAAGTGGGTTTTCAAGTTGAAATTTGGCCATAATGGAGAGGTGATGAAGTATAAAGCCAGATTGGTGGTTCGTGGTTGTGCACAGCAGAAGGGTATCGATTATAATGATACATACTCACCAGTCGTACGTTTTTCATCCATACGATATTTATTGTCCCTTGCAGTCCAACATAATTTGAGAATTGAGCAATTGGACGCGGTGTCTGCATTTCTCCAGGGAGAATTAAAGGAGGATATTTACGTGATTCCACCGGAGGGATATAAAGTTGCCGACGGAAAGGTTTTGAAGTTGAAAAGATCGCTTTACGGTTTGAAGCAGTCATCCAGGGTTTGGAATGCGAAATTGAGTGAAAGTTTGATTAAATATAGGATGAAGCAGTGCAAATCAGATCAGTGTATTTACATGTTAGAAAAGACGAAAGCAATTTTGATCCTTGTAGTGTATGTGGACGATATGCTAATATTTTCCAATAGTGTTGAATGTTCGAATTCATTAAAGACGTATTTGCGACAACATTTTTCGATTAAAGACTTAGGTGAAGCAAAGAAGTTTTTGGGTGTTGTTGTGTCACATGATAGAAAGAACGGTATAATTGCAATCGATCAAAAACAGTATATCGAAGTCATATTGGAAAGATTCGGTTTAGCAAATTGCAATAGTGTTAAGATGCCAATGGACATTAGTTGCAAGTTATCTGAGTTATCGGATTCAGGTGAAGAACGGACTTTAGCGAAGGAGAAATATCCGTATCGTGAGTTAATTGGGAGTTTGTTATATGTGGCCCAAACTACTCGTCCGGATATTGGTTACGCTGTCAATTATTTGAGTCGTTTCAATAATGATCCGAGTGTTGAACATTGGAACGCATGCAAGCGTGTGCTTCGTTACCTGAAGGGCACTATCGATTTGAAATTGCATTTTAAAAGTAATTCTTCTTCTGATATTGTAGGGTATTGTAGGGATATTGTGACTCAGATTTCGCTAATGATGTTGATAGAAGATCAGTTTCCGGGTACGTGTTCATCAGACAAGGTGGCCCGATTTCATGGTCTTCGAGGAGGCAGAAGATAGTGACACTGTCTACAACGGAAGCCGAGTATGTAAGCGTGGGTGAAGCTGCTAAGCAGTTGCTTTGGCTTCGTGAATTGGAGACTGAACTGACTGGTATTATGCCTAAGCCAATTAAGTTGTATTGTGATAATAGAGGAGCAATACAGCTGGCATTGAATGAGGGGTACCATCCGCGTACCAAGCATATTGACGTCCGTCATCATTTTATCCGTGAATTAATTCGTGATGAGAGGATAATGCTAACATTCATAAGTGCGAACGATATGTTGGCAGACTTACTGACAAAGCCTTTACCAGGGATAAAGATTGAAAGTATTTTAAGAAATTTAAATGTAATTTGAGAGAAAGATTTAGAAATGTTTGAGTGATTTGGATGCATTTGTAAATCTTACTGTCCTTTGTCAGTAAATGATATTAATTAACCGAACTTTGCAATAAAGATTTACTTCACTTCTGTACATCAATAGCCGTGTTTATATTCACTTCAAACACTAGTTACCTCAATTAAGTTAATTGTTTTACATATACACCAAGTGCTGAAAAGGCCAAAACTTGCCTTGATAATCTGTCAATGGGTTATGTTGTCAAAGAAGAAATTGCTAGACTTAATGTTGAGGATAAAGTAGAAAATGTTGTGTTATTTAGCAATAAGCCTACCTCACACTACAATTACATTATTATTTAATTAAAGCCCAAAATAGACCTTTTTAAATCATAAAGTTGTCTTCGAAATATTCAAATCTATTGAAACTGTACAATGTTATAGGTGCCAACGTGTTGGGCATGTGGCATACAACTGCAACCTAGATCCAAGGTGTGTGAAGTACCCCTTAGCGTGTCAGTGTCCGGTTGATGATGTAGGACAAAAAGTGACATGCGTTTTATGCAATCAGGAAGGACATGTGGCGAGCTTCAGACGCTGCCTGGTCCATATGAGAATAAAACAAAAAAGATTAGAAACAAAACAAAAAAGATTAGAAACAAAACAAAAAAGATTAGAAACAAACCAAAATAAGCATTTGGTAGCCAGACAATATAACATTAATAATTTCACTCAATCCGATATCTTATATGCTGCGAAAGCAAAAAATTTGATTCCTGTAAGAGTAAATAATTCGAACAAAATTATGAAATTCCTTAATGAAAAATCAATGATGTGCTTTGGCTTCTCTTATGATAATCTTCATAATAAATTCTTAGAACAAAAGATAAACTATGATCAAGCTTCCTCTATTGATGAGAAGAAAAATATTCTCATCGGTTTTCATCAGGAAATCTATGGTTAAAGATCAAAATTTAAAAATTTACACTATAAATGTTAGATCCCTAGTCTCTCATAGTAAAAGACATGAAATGAATAATTTTCGAAATTATAAATTGGTTAGAGGCGATAGCATTACAAGTGCTAAACTAGGGACTGGCATACTATTAAAATCAAAATTCAATAATAGAAAAGTAGAAATTGTTACCATTACCTCTTTTGAAGTTACGTGTATTGAAATCCATCTGGAAAACTCTAAATTTCTTATTAGTGAAATTTATAAAAATCCTTCAAAAGAGTGATAATCGATGATCTTTTGGCAATAATATTAAGGGGTTTATCATTGGAGGCGACTTCAACTGTAGACACACTTCATGGTTTAACCATGGCAATAATTCTGGCAACCGACCAGAATAATGAACTCATTCAGAAGTAACATAGACTTTTTCTTAATTGATGACAGTATTAATGTAAAGTACCACCGAGATTCTCAATATCTTAGAATTTTCGATTTTATTTCAGATCACAAAATTGTGGAAATTATTATACAAATACCTGCTGTCTCAATTAAAAAGTCTAATTATATCAACCTTTACGAAAAGGCTGATTGGCCGTTGATATGTACTAAGTTAGATTCCGAACTGGAATTGCCTAGTATATATACAAACTTGGAGGGTAATGACATTGATCGGTATCTTGATGGGGCTCATAACTTAATTAAACATTTATTGGATGAGTACGTTCCTAAAGTTAAAGCAAATCTAAATTCGATTATTCCGTTGAATGAAACAATATTGGCAATGATTAAACACAAGAAATTCTTAAGGCGAAGTATACAAAGATACAATTTTCCTTTCTTGCTTAAAATTAATGAAGATTATAATAAAAACGCAATTGATAAACTTTATAATGATCATTATACGAAATTATTTGAAAATCTGAGACCGGGTCTCGATTTATTTAAAATTACAAAAAGGATCTTTACTAAGAAAACTGACAGAAACATTTTGATTGATGATCTGCAAGCTTTTAATCAATTAAAAAAAAGTAGGATTGAGTAAATGAGTATTAAAATGAATATATTAAAAAAATGGGTGACAAATACTACACATTTCTTACGACGATAATCAATAACTGCGATAATATTGGTTATTTCCCCAATAAGTGGAAGATAGCGCTTGTTTATCCAATACCAATAGCTGGCATTGTTTCTACTGATGTGATAAACTACAGGCTGAAAGCAAAATACTTGAGATTCTGATAAAGGATAATTTTGATATAAACATTGAAGAAAAAGGTCTCTTTGATCCGGATCAGTTCGGATTCACTAAATTTAGATCGACATTTTTTTTTTTAAAGTTGCATTTTATTGACTAGATTCTTATATATTACAGTTTATGAGTTACGCTCCTGTGAGGCTTACAACATAAATGATTAGGTGACAATATAGTAATGTATTTATGCAATTGCAGATGATGATTAAATTGGCAAAAATTAACAGATGAATTGAATAAATGTTGTGGGAAATTATTAAACAAACTTAACTAAAGATTTTATTTTTAGGTTGCTCAAACTATAATTGAGACGCTAATGGTAATTCTGTCTTTGATTAATTGGACCTTCAGTTCCTTGTGCAATTCAATGGTATTGAATCTCCAGTGATTATTTGCAATCATCTTAAGAATTTTATTCATGTGTGCTTTGGCACAATCTTTTCAAACCATGGACGCATACAGCATTGCGCTACGGATACAGGTTTTGTTGAGAGTTAGTTTGTTCCTGGTGTTCATCGAGGAACCTTTAGCTATAAAAGGGTATAGTGCCCTTACCCTCTTGTTTTCTGCTGGGGTGGGGTGTTTGTTGATGTGGGTGTAGAATATGAGTCTTCTGTCTAGTATCAGTCCAAGATAGCTAACTTGTTTCGCCCATTTTGTGTTTCATGTGAAGACCATTAGCTTCCTTTTTATCTTTGTTAAGTTTTAGTTTCCAATTCTGGAAAAATTTTAGTAGTGTATTGAAAGCTTGTTTTGTGCTCTTTACAAGCTAACAAGCTTTGTGCAGTTATTTGAGGTGCAAATAGCTGCTTTGTTGTCCGCATACATGGCCAATGTAGTGTTTGGTGGTTCTTGAATGTCGCTTAAAAATATGTTAAAAAGGTTGGGACTCAAAATCGAACCTTGTGGCACTCCGCCGTTATTATAAAGTCAATAGAAAGAGCACCGTCGATGGTAATTTGCGCTTTTCTGTCTTGCAGAAAACTGCGCAATAGAAGAACCAACTGAAGGGGAAAACCGAGGGCATGAAGTTTGTAAATAAGTCCGTTGTGCCAGACTTTATCAAACGGTTTCTCTAGATCCAGGGTAATCATAGAGACGGATTCTTTATCATAAGATGTTAACATTAGTGTTGTATCCTGCAAGGTTTAAATTAAATGACTTAAACCACTTGGCTGCTGGATATCAATTAATTTTTATTCGTTAAAAATCGAGCTTATATACTAATCTTATACAATACATTACCGCTAACCATTATTCTATATACAATGTTGAATTCAATAACACTATTCTATTCATTCATCTATTTTTAATACTTCTTCTTCTTCGTCATTTTAAAGGACTTTCGTCCTGTTCATTGCTCCGCTGAGCTGGATGTCCAGGCTTCACGCCATCTATTCGGTGGACGGCCTATTGGTCTCCTACCGCCGAGTGGTTTGTTGTCCCTTACTATTTTAGTGATATCTGATGATGTTCTTCATCATAATAGTACATTCATTAATATTTAGTTTATTATATTACATTTAATTTATTATATTTCATTTTAGTTCATTTATAATTGATAACGGATATTCTTATCCATTACATCTCTCCCCTTTTATTCTTAAGCCTTTCTGATTGTCTAATTTTATCTATACTAATTTTACATTTTTTTCTAATCCTATTCGGGGAATCTTTACACTTCCTTTTTAAGGTTTTTCTTTTAATAGGTGGCTTTGTTGATGATAGTGTTAGTGGACTGTATAGTTCTGTTTCAATATGATTTCTTTTAATTTGATCAACATGTGCCAACAATTGTCTATTATTTAAATTTATTAAGTGTTTTTTTGAAGTCTACACATAGTCGTAATGCTCCGTCCTTCTTTGTTACTATTACCACTGGACTCGCATTATCACTATATTTTATTGGTGATAATATTTTTTCATGAACCAATCTATCTAATTCTAATGCTACCTTTTCTTTTAGAGAATATTGGACGATATGAATCGTTCACAATAATCTCTGCGTAGAATTGTTTGATTGGTTCGTTATTGCTGTCATCAAATACGTGTGTGAATTCTGTAATGATGCTTTGTGTAAGTGTATCATGGTCCATACTTTTTATTTCACATGGATTAATATTATTGACTTTACTCACCCCACTCACAAAGCATTCACGCCGGGTAACAGCAATTCCAACGCATCACGACCAATAATGGGCACAAAATCACTGTATGTGTTAACTACGTATATTTTTGTGTTCTTCGAGTTACCATCACTACATCGTTGGTATATTAATGTAGCCAACACTATTTACATTTGTTCCATTCAATACTTTAAACTGCTTATAATCACTAACTATTTTAAATTTTTTGAACTCCTTTTGATATAATTTATCGCTGATCACGCTCCTACAAGCTCCTGTGTCGAGCTCCACATTGAATACTTTATTTCCTAAGTTCACTTCCACAATTAGCTTTTCACTTGAGTTTGAAATTTGATTCATACTCTGATCTTCACTTAACATGTTCACCTGTTGTTTTTTTGACTTGCAGCACTTTTTGAAGTGACCCTTCTTGCCGCACTTCCTACAAATGGCCATATACGCTGGACACTCTCGCACTGCATGGGAACCACTACACCGATTGCACTGTTGGATCATTTTATGGTATTTTTTTTCACTTTTGTATACTATGTTAATATCACTGTTCCTATTTTTTAGAATAGATGCCTCCGCATTCAAACATTCCTCTTTTAGCGCTTGGTTACATACCTCAGAGAATGCTCTTTTTGCGTCCTCCAACAGATTATTTTGAAGGCGTCGATTCTTCAAAACAAAGATGAATTTATCCCTTAGAGCCATATCCAGGAAACTTCCATAGTCACAGTCCGCCGCCGCAAACTTAATAGCCACTATATACTCCGAAATGGATTCATTTGGCTCCTGGTTTCTACTATTTAGTTTGAATCTCTCCACCATCGGCAGCTGTTTTTCACGAAGACCGCTTTCAGTAGAGTTACCTTACCAGCTCTTCATAGGATTTGTTTGCTGGATCATCAGGATGTACAAGATTTACTAATCTTGTGTACACCTCCGGTCCAGCCAGCGTGATGAAAAGTGGCGTTTTCATGTCATTCTCTACATCATTGCATATGAAGAGTTGATCCATACGGTCGACGTAAAGTTTGAAATTGTCGCCAGGGACAAGTGTTCAATTGAATCCGTCAACATTTCTTTGTTTTTGAAAATATTTGATTTTTAGCTAATATTTTCTTTTTGTAGGACTCTGGCTGATGATCTCTGAACCCTTGTTTGTTGATCTCTGGATTCCTGCTTGCTGATCTATGGATTCTCGCCTGTTTGTCCTCGTCGCCAATGTTGTATCCTGCTAGGTTCAACTTAAATGACTTAAACCAATTGGCTGCTGGATATCAATTAATTTTTATTCGTTAAAATTCGAGCTTATATACTAATCTTATACAATACATTACCGCTAACCATTATTCCATATACAATGTTGAATTCAATAACTCTATTCTATTCATTCATTTATTTTAAATACATTCATTAATATTTAGTTTATTATATTACATTTAATTCATTATATTTCATTTGATACCTTACATTTCATTTTAGTTCATTTATAATTGATAACGGATATTCTTATCCATTACAATTGGTAGTGGTGTTGAGAAGACGCGTAACAATATCAACCATAATTTCCTGTTGAGAGAGTAAGTTCGCTTTTTCTTGAGGAGCATAGAAGCGAACGTTGTCACTAACGATTGGAGGACAAACGTTTTTCTTGTTCTTTATTTTGGAAACCAGTCTACAGAAATCAGCGTCGCCAGAGTTTTTTAAAGATTTTGCCATTCCTGCTTCTTGACAACTATAATTTGTTCTTCAACTAGTTTTTTAAAAATAATGAAATTGTTGTGGTCAGTAATGTTACGCGATCTTTGAAATCTGCGACACTAGCAGTTTCTAATAGAAATAAGGTTTCGTATAAATTGGGCGAATAATTATAATTATTGAATTTTTTAGTTTAATGAGTGATTTTAAGTCTTGGAAAAAAGTTGGTATTGAACTTATTGGCGCTGGCGGTCTGTAAGCAGTTGTTAAGTGAAAAGTGTTGTGTGTTTGTGATGTAATTTTAATTGTGATTGTTTCAATGATTTTTGATTTGTTTTCTATTAATATAAACTTGCCCTACGTTTTCTAGCTACCTACGTTTTTACCTTCCTTACGATCGTTTCTATATATTGAGCAGCCAGGAAAACTCCATCAAACACCAGGAACAAGCCAAGTCTCTGTAATGATTACAAAAGTTATATTTTTTGAGAGGATATAGTTAGTTAATTCTTCTTTTTTTGTAGCTGAGCTCCTTGCGTTCCAGGTTAGGAATGACCGGGTGTTCATGGTGTGTATAAAATTTTTTTGGTGGTTTCAACTAAAGCTTGTGCTTGTTCTATTCTAGTATTGTAATTTTGGAGTGCGCCTAGAAGTTCAAACCAGAAGTCCATCAGTTTATCCGGTGGAAGTAGATTCATGTTTGACCCAAAGGTAACATTATTTGTATTTAGTGCGTCAGAGAAGTTAAAGCTTCTTTTTCTTTTTGTAGTAGATTGGTCTACGGTTGCATTGGGTTGATCGTCAATTGGATTAGACTTTGGCTGCTGCTCAATATTTGAAATGGCTGCTTATCTAGTAGGCAGTAGTGGGAAACCATTTACGTCATATCCATGAATTAGTATTTTTGGCTTTCTGCGAGATTGCGGCTTAGCTTGTATGCTTTGTTGAATTTCCAGATATTCCAGCCTTTTTGGACAATTTTCGTCCCGTGAGTTGTGGGGTCCGTTGCAATTGGGACATTTCGGATCACCACGAAGTTCCACTTTACCTTTTTTCGTTGTAATACGTGGACAGTTGGTTTGGTTATGTGATTCAGAGCAGTAACCACATTTGGATTGGATGTGGCAGTTTGCAGCACCGTGTCCAAATATTTGGCAGTTGCTGCATATCACAATTCTACCTTTAGTGGGTATATATTTTTGCCATTTAATAATGACATTAAATAAGGTTTTTATTTCGATTAAGTTCAGTGGCGTAATTTAGTCTGTTTTGCCAAAGGTGCACAGGTATTTCGTTGAATTCCTATTATTATTTAGACCGAGGAGATACCTTGGAGTTTACCTTAATAGAAGAGGTAGTACTGCTTATCATATAAATAATTTAATCTCAATAGCCAGATTTTCTCTTAATAATTTTGTAAAGGTATTTAAAACCAAAAAAAGTTTCACCCAAAATCAAATTGATGTATTACAAGCAATTAATAAGACGAATTATTGCGTTTGGTTTTCATGTATGATGCCATGTGTCCTCACATCAGTTGGATAGATTAAGAAGGCTTGAGAGAGTTTGTTTGAAGAAATGTTCCAATTTAAATAACCTTTTTAGAAAAGTCACAAATAGATATGTACCTCTACAATAATTTCACTAAATTAGTGCCTTTAGACTTCTTCCTTATAAAAACGATGATCAATATTTCGGAAAAGTTTTCACTAACTTCACACGCAATATTGATAGACATTTATGGTGACTATACTTACGAATCTAATAGAAAGTTCAAATATATAAATTTACCAGCCAGTAAATTAATTAAGTTACACCATTCAGATGATTTATATAACAACGGTAAACTTACCTTCTACAATAAGATAATCAATTCTAATATAATTAACGACAACTTTATAAATTTTGTTTGAGGATATTCCTTCTTTATTTTTAAAAAAATGGCATATTTAAATTTGAATCGTAATCTTAAAAAAATTTCGCGAAATTCGCTTTATTGTTAGAATATTAAAAATCTTCAAACTTAATTCCTAAAATTCTTTTAATCCAGTTTGCGACGAATTTAGCGACTTGTATTACATCTATTTGTATAATTTCAGAACTCGTAGACGCTAAGGTGAAGGTGGTAGGTCTTTTTTCATCATTCTGCCGTAAATATATTGTTAATTTTTCAGAAATGAAATTCCTTAGTTCTTGCTGATACATATTTGATAATTCGTCACTACTCATTTTACGTTCCATGAAAAGAGCAATTGCTTTTTTTTCAAGTCGTGAATGTAGTTGATTAAACTGTATAGAGTCTAAGTATGGATTAGATTCATGACATATCTCATCCATTAGACTAGAATACAATGTTTTCGCTGCTAATACAGCTGTTATATTGTTTGCTTCTATTGTAGCCTAACCAAAATAAAATAATAAATAATTATATTTAATTTAATATTTTTAAATGATAATTACAAATTAATACACGCACTTATATTAATCAATACAATCATTCCAAAAATGTGATAATTGATGGTGAAAACTGTCGATTGATCTTAAAGAAAAGGGAGAACTACACAAATTGCAACGAAAATCGTTACATCACTAGTTAAGTTGTTGATTTTTTTAGGTTGATATTTACAATATTTACAAGATTCCTTTAAAAGGTGAATCGTACGAGCGCGGAATTAACTGTAGTACATTATCAATATTGAACTGAATGTTAAAAAATTAACATTGGAGCAATAAAAATTCAATCTTTTAGTGTCGCTGCTTGCAAGATTCAAACTATCGGCGCTATGGTCACATCGCAAATTACTCATACTACTATCAACTGTTCTAGCTACAGAACAATTTAGTAATACACGCTATAAGTCTATATGTAAGATAAACATTGGAGTTCACACAGATCGCTGTAGCATGTTAAAAAATTTTCCCTTCCACAAATATTGATACGAATGTGGCGAAGTGTTGCTTTATTTCGCTAATAACAACTGATGTTAATAGTCGCTCACGCTTGTGATTGTCTAATCCCCGCTCAATAAAGCAAGCCCCGCTTTACCGAATACGAATAATATACTATTAATAAAGTTTTGCAATGTGTCAAACTATATTACAGTCAAATCTCGGTTAACGTAATA
>JXOR01000646.1:0-133119 GCA_001014335.1 Coboldia fuscipes | reverse complement strand
TCCTCCAAGTTTTTCGGCAAAATTGCCCAGTTAGCTGCATCATTCAATAACATGTGTAACTCATTAAGTTTAGCCAGTAACTCTGCCTTAATATTAACACCTTTAATCCCCAGTTGAGAACAAAGTAAATTGTATTCTGAATTTACAGTATTTTCTGATTTTACTAATTCATGAATCTTTTTCTCTGAATCTTGTCCTTGTTGATCGCATCTCATCATATATTTCTTAATTCCAGGTATCTCGTATTGGACATTGCGTACAAATATTTGTGCGGCTTCAGCTATATAAACATTATCTCTCTCATATAATTTTATTATTTCCTGCCAATCTTTCATCCGTTTACTTCCATATTGGACAAATANTTTTCTCTGAATCTTGTCCTTGTTGATCGCATCTCATCATATATTTCTTAATTCCAGGTATCTCGTATTGGACATTGCGTACAAATATTTGTGCGGCTTCAGCTATATAAACATTATCTCTCTCATATAATTTTATTATTTCCTGCCAATCTTTCATCCGTTTACTTCCATATTGGCCAAATATACTCTTTGTATCGGCCTCAGTTGTCTTTAGGATGTCAATGATACGAAGACAAGTGAAGTAATTTATCTCTAAAATTTTAGTTTTGCAATTTACTGTATTTATCGGTTTGCGATCATCTCAAGCAAATACTTACGTGAACCCCCTGCCAATAATTTTACTAGTTCCGGATGCTCTGGCATGTCTTTAACAGCGGAACTAATCTTTGTAAGAATCGGTTTCATGTTATTCTGCCAGTTATTGGGCACAATTCTTCGACTCGTTAGCCATTCTTGCAACTTGGATGTATGAATATCAATTGGGATGTCTTGTTCCTAAAAATAAATACATTGGTGTAAGATGGATGGTAATCCCTAAAGGACTCGAAGTAAATCACTACTTACATTCATGTTGTCTCTTTTGATTATTTCACTTTCTAATCAGGCCACGTATATAAATTCTCACCTTTTACAAATATGTAAATATTTTGAACAATTTTGACAGAGTATACTGTCGATTCAAAATCATATGCGTCGTCTTATAACCTCAAAATTTGAGCTCATAAATAAATCAGTGCGGTTCAGAGAAGTTGCAATCTTTCCGGTAGGAAGATCAGAATTGAGAGAAAGAATTCACATCTACGGGTTTTTATTGAATTGAAAAAAATGGGTCTCACACCAGACGCAAAAGAACGATTAGGCACCGTTTTCGAGGTTGCAAAAACTGCTTTCCATTGGGGATTCATTCCAACAGTTTTATATTTAGGTAATTGTAATGAATTGTTGTTAATTTGTTTATTTTACTAATAATTGAAAATTATTTTTAGGATTTAGAAAAGGCGCCGAACCTGGTATGCCTCCACTCTCCATATTTAGCTTACTATGGCAATGAACAACTAGACAACAGCAAATTTTAGTTTCAATCTTAGAAAACTGTAACAACCTGAATATTAGATATAGAAGGAAGATTTTGATTCGATGGGGTTCAATAAAATCATTTATTTAAATTAAATATCTACATAGTTGTGAAACGTTTCGTCAGATTATTAAAATTTTAGGCCGACTTTCCATTGATTTTTGCCAATTGTTTACGTGAAATTTTATCAAAGAAGAGGAGTCCTGCTGATCTCTCAATAACATCTGGCGGAACCTGAAAATTATGTTGGTTAGTCGTTTACATTTAAACTATTTTGCCATTCTCACCTGGAATATGTTTAACGGTGTGTTGTCGTCAATCACTTGATTTGGCATGACATACGATTCCATTTCTAATTTGTTATCTTGTCTTTCATAAACAACTACTTTGAAAAAGTGGGTAGGAACTGCAACATGATTAGCTCCAATTACTTGATATTTGACATATTTCTTTCCATCACTCTCTTGTCGTGGCAAATATAAGGGTCCTGTGCAAATATATACATTCTTATGTGCTTTAGCTAAACCTCGAACATGTCTCTCCAATCGATTCCACGAGTCCCGGTTGAAACCTTTTCCTACTTGTGGTGCCATATTCGTTAGATAAAACGTGTGCTCGACATGCTTCTGATGCAATTTATGATTGCCTGCAGCAGCCAAGTGTCCTCTATCAAATCCTGAGCCTTTGTAATCAGAATTCAGTGATCTTAAATTTCAATGTAAATTAATCTGTGGAATTTTCTGCAGGGACTGGGATTATTTTCATACTTAAAGTAAGGGTGAATACTATCATCTGGCTGAAAATCGCATTTTGATCTATCTACCTCATCATTGTGTTTGATTGAATCTTTTGTGATATGTTCAAATACCCAATGAGCTACTCGATTTCGTCTATCGTATGATAAAACATAATCGGAATATGATCGAATATTATCCAAGCTGGGAAATCCGAATTGCATTATTTGCGATACTCGATTGGGTATTTCCCATGGTTCTTTCCCGCCAGAACTGGGAACAACCGCAGTTGCTGCCGTCACTGTTCCAAATATTGGTAATCCCGGTTTAGATGTTATCTTAAATGCAGTAAATATTTACTGGTAATCGTATTGATTATGATACTGTACCACTTACCTTATTTTTATACTTATCATAAAAATGCGTTACATAAGATTCGCTCTTATGATCTCGTTTGAACTCATCATATCGACGTTGTCGTTCTGAGTACGTGCCAAGAAAATATCCGCCAGTGCCCACTGCCGATATCAAAAAAAAGTTTGAAACGAGTTTTTTATTCATAACTGAAGTGTTGTGGATACATGAAACAAAATTATTATTATTAAATGTGGATTTTTAAATTGGTTGGCCCATTATTGGCTTCTTCAAATCACAAAAGAAATAACATTCACAACAAATATTTACAATATTGCTACCTAACCTGCAAGCATAAAAATTCATGTAAAGTGGAACTCGAATGAAACAAGGTTCGACAATTTAATAGAATAACGTTTTATCTATTTATCTCAACTGTATTACACATTTTATATGAAATGCTAATTCCAACAAGTTGATTTCATAAAGTGTAATCTCAAATTACTAAAATACAAAATTGGAACTTATTATAATTTGTACATTAACTTCTGAAAGTTGTTGCCATCTGGTTTCCTTCCTTATTAATTGACAATGCGGGGAAATTATTTTCTATTCGATGATAATTCAGATGAGCCTGAAGATCCTTACTAGTCACAACCTGTTTACAAGTGGAGCAGACTTCTAACAATTGTTCAACTGCCTTTTTATACGATTTTGGTGGTCGTTCCTTTCGGTCAGCATGAAGTTGTTGACAGTGAACCAAATATAATTCCTAAAGAAAAGAATAAAACATATTCAAACCACAATCCAATATGAAATGTACTAACAAATGGTACATACTTGCTGTTTACTTATGTTTGGTAGCAGTGCCAACAATTCAGGGAAGACATCATCAAATTGATCACCAAGCGCACTTCGGCAATGTTCATAGTAAGGCAGTGCATGGTAACTTCCATTACGAAACATTTTAGAAAATTCTTTAAATTGTTCGTATGCATCACTACTCTTGAGGGCCAATTGAAAATTCATGACTAACGCACTATTACGTTCGGCTACATCATCTGGTGGCAGATAATTATGGCTAGGAATTATGTTATACTTCTGACCTAACGAATTTTCAAATGTTAAATTATTAGATGTTTTTACAACGGAATTCAATTTGACATTACTGAATCCAGGAGGTGGTTGTCCATTGGTCATTGTATGTAATCCCGGAGGAAATGAGTAGCCTGATGCACCATTTTGTAAATCGGTTAGACCATTATCATTTTTCTTCGATTTTTGTAATTTTGTCATTTTAGATTCATCAGTTGTTTTCAATTTTGAATTCAAATCTACTATTGTGTTCTTAACATCGAATTCTCTTTTCGCTTTAGATTTTTCTTTTTTCTCAATATTTTTACCGGTCATAGGTTTAGCATCTTCTTTCGACATATTGCTTTTTAATTCTTGCTTCTTTTTATTATTAGCCTCCTCTTTCTGTGAATTAGGAAGTAATGGAGCAGGTGCTATTTTTGAATGTTTGCTTTCTACCTTTGGTTTGGTTTTTGCAACCCATAAGGGAGCACTGCCAGGCGTAGCTGATGGACCCAACTCCGGAAAATTGTTCTTAGAATTTAATTTTGGAACACTAAAAGCCTCGGGCTGTCTTACTGGTTTAGGTTCTGATGGTTTCACCAATGCAAGTTTAGCCGAAAGTGTTGTAGCCATAGAACCATAGTTATTTTCTACAAGAGATTTATGTTTTGCTGATACTGCACCCATATTCACATTACTCGTCATTTGCGGGGAAAAATCTTCTTGTAATTGCTTTGATTTCGAATTTGAACCCAACGATGGAAAATCATTTTTAGATACTGTACCATTTATGTTATTTGGTCGATTTGAAACATGTATTACCATCCCACCTTTAGTATGATTAATAGGTTTCTTGACCACACCCGTTTTTAATACGGAACTTGCTGCTTGTCCCCGAGACAAATTGGGATCAGGATCAGGCCTACTTTTTCCACCACCAAGTGCTGGAAAATCTTCTTTTTTATTCTTATATGGACCAAATTTAGTTCGTATAGAGACACTCGGCCTTATCACAGGAGCCGCAGATGAATTCCCAACTAAAGAAGGAAACTCTTCTTCATTTTCGGTATTTATTCTAACGGCAGGTGTCTGAATTGGTTCAATAATATTTAATTCACGTTGTTCATTATATCGCCTATAAATACAAAAATGTATTACAATTGGTTATAATTTTATGGATTAAATTATAATGGTTACCTTGCATTTCTAGTAACATTGTTACGTGGTGTGAGAGTAAATTCAACTTCCAATGTACGAGCTTGTCTTGCGGCTTGCTTACTTAATGATTTAGCATGTACATTAGCAATATGTGCTCGAAAATCAATTTCAGTGCGGAATACTGGCGGAAATTCATCTCTACCACAATCACCTTCCTCACAAAGAAAATGATATGCTCTCTGATGTTCTCTCAATGCTTCATAGTTTCTATAATAAATTTGGAATTAAATCATATATGAAACAATAAGAAAAAAAAACTTACTCATAATATTCATTTAGGCCGTCCATATCACAGAAATGACAATAGAAATGATCTTTCCTCAAATGTTTGTAGAGCTCATCGCGATCCAAGTATCTTCTATCACAATATTCGCAACGGGGATGTCCTTTGTGCGATTTGTCATCAAGATCACCTACACGGCGATGCATCGCCAGCTTATCACGTGTATAGCATCGGCGTTCGGAAGAGAAAATCTACAAATTAAAATGTGTCCTTGTAATATTGAAGAATATAGTAAATAAGAGTCTATGTACCTTCAAATGTTCAGAACAAAGATCACAGTAAAACATTTCATGCGCTTTACGCACATGATCCTTTAGCTGTTCGAAACTGTTGAACGGTAAATGTTTACATCTAGAATATAAATACATTAGTTTACAATTTTATTTCATTAGACCAGTAAACTCTGTTTTGCTTACATTGGACATTGATGTTCTAGCAATTTAAAGTATGCAGCCCGGATCTGCGAATTAGCAAAACTAATTCGATAAGGTTTATCGTATAATCCAGAACGTAAATTTGTATCCAATTCACGGTAAGTACCTAGTGTATCACTAAAAATTACCTACAAAATACAATAACCATTCAATTAGCAATCAAGTATTTGGAGAGATTGTGAAATAATGTTTAGATAACATGCGAAAGTCCCATAACAAACACTAATTGACACGGACAAATATATAAAAGACAACATACCTTCGACATTTTCTGACGGCATATTGGACACTCATCTTGACCACATACAACTCGCATCCTTGTTGAACATTCAAAACAAACAGGATGATCACATTCTCCGACAGAGTAAATTAGCAAGGGTTTGTAGCATACTATACAAAGTTCCTCAGATGAAGAAGAGTTTTCGCACTTGTTCGATGATGCCATTTCGTTGTTTGTTTATTCGCCGAAATTGAAATTGAAGCTGTAAGCTAGAAAGTTAAGTTATTTGTAAGTATGCAGTAAGAAATAGTTATTTATGTTGTATTGAGAATTTTCGTGTGCACCTCGCTCGTAGCTAGGTGTTACAGGTGACCCTGTTACTACTTACATTGAATTCCTTGTCTTACGGTTGATTTGAACCCAAAAATTGTTTTGCAGAAACCTAATATAGGCGATTGTGCCTCTCGATAGCTTATAGCGTCGCGAATATAATTCCTGCCAGAAAAAAATCCCACGATTAAAGAGTTTTACTATTTTTGTAACTTCCACTTCTGAGAATTGACGTGTCTGCCACTGACGTTTAAGGTTATGTGACAAACCATATGTGGACAGACATATTTTTTTTGTATGAAACAAGGCGCGAAACTGTGACTGCATAAACAGTGAATTTTATAATCTATAATTTTGTAAGGTCCTTATCCGTGGGAAGGAATTTGAAAGATGAATTCCTCTAATTATGGTAATCAGTGAGTATTCGTGTGAACTATGGATTTAGATATATCGGAACTATCATTTATCGATTTAATTCTAGGGTTGGTGCATTCGCCGATATTACCGGTCATCCAAATCCCGGGTCTCCACACTATAAATCCCCAGTAGTGAATCGAGCACTTAACGCATATTTGGTGATAAAGCAACGTCGTGATGCCTTCAAATTGGGATTACTAAATTTGTTTCTTATATCTGTGGTCTTATTTGATTTATCCAACAAATGTCCAAACCAATTTTCCAAGTGGTTTTATCTCGAATATGTAGCAGCCGTAGTTTTATCGCTTAGTGTACTGTATTACTTTGGGCGATATTTTTACTTAAAATTTTCATTTGGAACCATTGAAAGTACCGTGGAACAGAAAGCCCTCATGAGCTCTACTGATACAGGTTTGTTAAACAGTCCAAAATATAATGAATCTATCAAGTCATAATTGCTATGTGTATTTTCAGATCCAGTATTTGTGACAACGCCGTTATCACAAAAGAAAAGGAAACAAATTCCAGAATTAATAGATGTTGCTGATTATAGTTGGCAACAATCACCAAATACAAGTAAACTATCGAATTATGGATTTCAATTAATCCGATAAATGACTGGTTTCTGTTTCAGCTTGGTCAAGATGTAATAATTCTCAAAATTCGACGGGCATGTTAAATACTTCGGTTTCAATGAATAATAGTAACATAAATTTGAGTACACAGTCAATGTCTCCTCGGACCTATTTAACTAAGAAGGACATTATTACAGACGAAATATCACTTCGGCAGTATATTAAAGAAACCTCATTGACCGAAGACATGTCTGCTGATGTATTGGACTCTTCACAAAAACTAAATTCGACTACTTTCAATCACGTCTGGAATTATTGTCATGATGCTGCCAATATATTGAAAAATTCTTTATACCAATTATCTCCGTCTAACACATCACCAGGTGAAAAACCAAATGAATTTTATGGATCTCTAGATTTCGATGGGTGCTCGGACTTGTTGCGAAATATTTCGTCAACTAAATTAACACAATATGTAGCAAATCTACGTATTTGGATTTCTAAAACTATCTTGAAACGACTAACTTATGAAATTGCCAAAACTGATAATGCTTTTAAGAAGGGTATCTGTGATTTTCAAATTGGTAATGTTGCATTAGATCGTTTAAAAAAGACTGCTGAGAATCAACAGCTTGTTAATTTGCATGTACCGATGTTACCGCAGATCATACCTTTCTTAGAAATGTCAACCAACCAGGAATATTTGGTTAAACGAATCAAAGATTTAGGAAAGGATAGTTGCATAGGAGATTTCAGGTGGAATGGTGGATCTTCATATCATGGATTAAATTGGGATGAACATTTACCAACGGATTCAGCGGTAAATTTTTAATTTGTAAAAGATATGAATATTGTAGTAATATTTTGTATCAATGTTATCATTTTACAGATTATTTTTCATTTGTTCTGTGCGTATATGGACAACCAATTGTTGCCGTTGCCACAAAGTGGAGGTCGATCATTTTATAACCGGTATGTGGTTGTGAGCGATAAAAATATGACTCAGGACATGATAATCGAGGCGCAAAATAAAAACAAATCGAAATGTGCGATCTTGTGTAGTGATCCAATGAGACCAAAATTGAATTTCATCAGTGATAACAAAGTTCATAAATGTCGACAGGTACGTACATTAACAGTTTAGTCAAAATCAATATGAATTTCATACGAATATTAACTTTAGGATCGCAACAATCTATTTTACGTGATAATACAGTTCCTGTTGTACATGAAGTCTCATAATAACAGTACATTAGAGGGTGTAAATTTAGGGAAAAGTGGTATTAATATTATGTGTGTGATTGATGACTAAGAAATGGCTAATTTATACCATTATCTCAATAATAATATAAGCATTGACTTAATAATTTTTTTCTTTTTAAATTTTATTCAATTGAACTGATTTAAAAGATAAAAGAACATTTTCATATAATTTAATGTAATTTTTTTTCTATGGATTAAAACAACTTAATTCACTCAACATGTATTAAAATTTGATGATGCGAATAATACAAAATCTAAAGATCTAGTTAATGATCAAATGCAATTTAAAAATGATGCAAATTATAAATAAGATTTTCGTAACTCAACTAAAATTAAATTCTACTCCAATCGGTTAAACAAAATCAAAGAAAATTTTTTATATGCGTAGAATATGTGTCTATCTTTGATCCATTGACTTTTTGATTAGATTGCCTTAAAATAAAAGAAAATACAGCAACGTTAACTAATCTAGCCCACCGAAGTCACTAGGTGGATTAAAGTAATCCCAATGGTGATGATGTACGGTCGTTGAACGCAAATTTAACATTATCAATCCAAACACGATACAAATTAACATAACAACAATGAATTGCACATCTATTTTGGTATGTTCCTTTCTCAAAACTTGAATTCTATTGAGTATGCTAGATCCTGTACGAGCGGCTGCACTTCCACATGCACGTAAAAGTTGACCGCTCAGATCTAGAATACCCGGTTCTGCCGATTTTGATCTTAATTTTCGATCATGTTTGTATTCTTCTTCACTGGAGGTACTCTTGTGATGCCGATGACGTCGATGATGGTGACGAGGGGTGCCATTATGATGTGATCGAGAAACAGATTCTGAATCATCTGGATCCTGTAGTCGATAAAATTCTGGGGGTGGCTCTGAATATGGTGTATAATCATCAGGGAGTGGAGGTCTTGTTGGTGGTTCATCATCGCTTCTCGTGTGACGTTCTAATTGCCTATGGCTTTGTTCCAAATTTCTTACACGTTCGACAATCTCTTCAAGAAAACTAGGATTTACTAATACATTATCGGATCTAGATTCAACAGTTTCAATTGGAGCAGTTCTATTATTATCATTTGGAATCTCTAAATCACACATATCTTCGGCATTTTCTGTATATGGTTGCCTTATATCTTCTAATGTGGAAAGTGGATTCATACTGTGGGGAGAAGTTTGATCATCTGCATGTCCTATATTATCTTCGTTTTGGAAATTCATATCTAAATTATCTCTAGTGGGTGATGCCTCCTTCTGAATTTTTAACGTGGCCTTGTATTCTTCGAAAGCGATATCAGTTGCAGATTTCTTTGAAGGTAAAATTTCTTTTTGATGCTGTTGTGCCAAATCTGCTCTTTCAGCCTCAAGAAAATCCATTTCATCTTGATCAATTGGACGTACAAATAACTTAGCTTCAGTAAGATCTGGTGTTTTAGTATTTGATATTTTTCTCTCGACTACAATACCAGATGGTGTGATTGGTCTGCTCCCTGGTGTTCTTGGTCTATTATCAGTTGATGCTCTTGACCTTTCAGAAAAACTTCTTTGATTTGATTCACGGAATCTTTGAATTCCTTTTGAAAGACTATGATCAGATTCTTGTTTAGCACGTTCTAGTTCTGCTTCTTGTTCTTCTCTTAAAATATCCTCAAGAGTTTTTGTTTTTCCATCTGATGTCTCAAATTCTAATGCTCCATCTGTTTGAGTGCTAGCATTCATATCATCAATGTTAATATGATGCATATGAACGATTCCTTCAGCACCGTCATCAAAATCGAATTTATCATTTTGATCTTGGAATTTCGAACGTTTATCTCGAGGTGGACGTGGTGGTGGTGGTAATGGACGATCCTTCATTTTGCTCATTACTTCACCTGAGTGTAAATGACTAGAGTCAAGTCGATCATCATCGATTTCTTCATATTGCGTTCCATCTAATGACAATGTCTCGGATTGAGCACTGGAGAAGAATGAAATGATTATTATATCATTATTCAATGACAAAAATCAACCATACTTACTCATTTAAGCTAGTAGAAGATTTCCTTCTTGGAGGTCTAGAAGGACCAATCGTATTAAATCGCTTTGGATTACGTACTGGTTTTCTGGATGGTAATGTAGCAAATATTTCTTCCGTATTATTGGATCTTGTTGAACGTTTACGTCGGACTGGAGCTGGAGGTCTGGGTGGTGGGTCCTTTTTAACAATGGCATATCCATTGGCATCCTTCAATTCTTCAATCTTGCATTTAGTAGGAACGTCTGGTACTTGATTATCCAAAATAAGTGAATCAGCACCATGCGATGTACGATCGTCCTCTACTGTGATCCTGGATGTTTGACTATTAAGTCGTTTTCTTCTTGGTAATGGGCTTGGGGGATCCATTTCAGGTTCTGCTAAGGGTATGATATACTCATGCTCTGTTCTATAAACAATTGCCTGAAAATATTAAATTCATAAATTAATGCGGATTAGTCTATGCAGAAGTTATATGCAAATACATCATACTTCGTCATTTTGTTCATTGGCCAAAAAGTCACTTGAAATAGAGCCATCAAGAAAGTCGTCTCTTAATGACGAGCTGGCTGATAGTTTTCCTCGGCCCTTCTTTTTCCGCTTTGGAGCTTTTGGCACATAGCTTGGCTCCATAGATTGGATGTTCATGAAATTAATATTTTCATCATTAGTAACTAAAATGTCTGGTTGTTCAATTCCTTCCATCATTTCATTCTCGTAATAGAATTTTCTTAAATTTTCTTTATATGTTTCCAAGTTTGTTTTTGGTTTATCTGTAAACATAAAATCATTACGTTTATCTTGTCTATTTTCATGAAAATCGTGTTCATCATCTGCATAAGAAAATTGTTTGTTGCGGGAGGGCTTTTGTGGTGTAGGAACATCATAGCCAAAATTAACATTTTCGTCCATAGATGCTAGTGAATTTTTCGGCATTTCGAAGCCTTCACGAATTGCTTCGCTTATGTATTTTGAAATCTCAATATTATCTTGTGAAATTCCTCGGCGCCGTAAATAAAATTCATCGTCAGATATCTCTTCAATAACGCCTTTCCCCGATACATTGGTAGAGCTATTTTGCATGTCTGGTGTTCGACTCATATTACCAGAATCATCATCATGACGAGGAGTTTGCAAACGAAAATCTAATTCTTCTTCGTTATTTAAATTATATTTATCTATTCCATATTTGTCATCCCAATTAAACTCTTTACTTTCTTCAGATGTAAGATCCGATGCTTGACGAATTACTGGTTTTCTATTCATAAATTCCTTTTCTCTCGCTTGAGAAATCATATGAATAGCTCGATTTTCTTCGTCGAAATCGTGAATTTGGATTTGTTCATCGGTCTTATACTCCAGTGACTTTTGATCATCTTCTGGATAATCCTCAAGATCGAGTCTCATACGACGTTCAACCGATGATTCTTTGTCTCTATCTTCAGAATCCGTTTCGAATCGTCGATAGTTTCCACTTTCGTTATCACCTGTTGATGTCTCTGAATATTTGGTTGTCCAACGAGCTCCCACTGGTCCTTCAGGTTTACCAGGTAAACTTACTTTACTAGACGGTGGTTTTCTAGTCGTGGTAAATAAGTTTGTTTTTTCCTTCTTTTCTCTACTTAATATTCTTGGGAACGTTCGGAAATTAATGTCAAAGAGTTTTTTGTTTCCAGTTGTATTTGGATCAGTTGATACGGTTTCATCTGTTACAACAGTTTCTGTAATTTCCTTAATATGCGATGTTGGTTCTTCTTTCACCGACTTACTACGTTTTATGCGTATTAGAGAAACTCGTTCAGTTAAGCTGAATTTATTATTGACTTTTGGTTGAATTGGTTCAGATGAACGTCTGGCATCAAGCACCGTTGGATTTTCATTTGATTCTGGTTTAGATGCAGATCTGAAGAAATTAGAGAATTTATTTTCAGATTTTGGTACTGATTTCGTTGTGGTCTCAGTATTCGTTTCAGATTCCGTTGTGGGGTCTGAGAGATTATCCACTTTCTTTGATTTAAAAAGTTCCATATTTTTAAAATCTGGTTTACTGATTTTCGGCATATGTATATTCTTCAGTTTGTTAAGATTTGGTGCCTTAAATTTTTTTCTGTCTTTCATAACAGGACTCTCATTCTTTTTAGGGTGTTTGGTCTTAAACTTGTCTCGAATATTAGCTGCTTTGTTTTTTACTTTCATTTGCATTTCCTTACTACTAGCTTGAACATTCGATAACATTTCTTTGAATTTACTATCTTTCTTAACTTCTGCTTCATCGATATCTAGATCGACATCATTGTCTTCACTTATGTTCTCAACCACTGGAGCAGGCGATGCTACAGGAGTGGATGAAAAGAAATGTTTTTCCATTTCGTCTTGTATCTCTTGTGTTTCCGAAACAACTTTAGTATCTGGTGTTGGTTCGATAACATCTGTCGTTTCTGCAGGAGCTCCCACAGGTTCATATTCATGATCACTGAAAATGCAGATGGAAAATATATTATTCATAAGAATATTTAAATAAAATATATAGCATTTTAATTATTAAGCATTAATCACCGTCTAGGTAAATGTATATCGACGATTAAACTCTGATCTGAATTACATCGAAATAATTGGTGTGATCGATTTGCTTTAAAATCAAAACTAACGGTTTTTGGTATTCTGCCGATGAAATACGGATCACTATTTTCTCTATCTTTGCGAATGGATAAACGATCTTCAGAACAGGTGCGACTTTGTGGATGATTTCGATAACGTCGTTCTAGAATTTTTGAAGATTTAGCTGATTTTACGTGGACCTTTGTACCTTCATGTAATTCATTATTAGATTCAGTTAGAGTTCGTTTATTTGAAAATCCGTTATGTAGATCCTTTGCAGATGAATTAATATTTGCATTCGAACTTTCTAATTTCCATTCATCGCTACCATATACAACGTTATGGTAATTTAGACTTTCTGGTTCTGGTGAAGGAGTGAACGTTGAGTTTGTATGGTAAACATCATTTTGAATATAATTTGCACTAAAGTCTAACGGTGGTTCAGGTGGAGATATATCAATTGGTTTTGGAGGGCTAATTTTTGTTCTGAATGCTTCAATGGGTTTGGTAATAACAGAAAATGTATCATCATTGGTGACAAACTTTGTTTCATCTACTGTTTTTAATTGCACGTTAGTATTATTTGCAGTAAGGTTTTTCTCCAAAGTAATTTTGGGTTCACTCTCTTTCACTCTTCCCATTGGGTGATATGTGTCTTTCTCGTGAATTTTATTAGGAAGACGTATTGGAGACTCTCTGTCCTCTATAGTTGTAATATCAACATTATTTGGTTCAAGATGAGTTAAATGGCTGCCAGCCGAGGATGGTAAAGATTCTGGTGATTTCGACTCAATTTTGGGTGGATCGGATTTTAAGTTTGTTTCATCGTTTAAATTTTCGTCACTGATTCGATTAATTCTATCATATAAATCAATGTATCCTTGTGGTATTTGAGTTCGAACAATTGGTTTAATATTGCTATGCTGTTGAGATAATAATTTATCATTTTGTTGAATATTGATCCAATCTCTAATATTTACATCTAAATTGCCAGAATTAATAACACACTCCTGAGATAGTGATCGTCGTTTTGAAATGTCATAATTTTGAATAGGCCTTTGATCAATTGTGTGATCATATTCAACACCAACCTCCCTTAATTTTTCATTATCGCGAGAATGAGATCGACGTCGAAGTATAATTGAATTTGCTGGAGTTATTTGTTTTATCAAATGTAAATCCTTATTAATTTCAATTTCATTATCGCTACCGATATGATTGACTTTTGTTGGGGGATTACCATCGTAATCACGTGACTGTGATCGTTTTCGTAAAATCGTAGAGTTAGCAGGTGTTAGTTTTGTTTTTGGCATCACACACTCTTGTGAATAATCAAAACTTCTATTTTCTGATTGTGACCTCGATTGGCTTCGTTTTCGTTGTAAAATAACAGAAGTGGCTGGGGTTAATTTACCTGCACGACGACGACCACGGTGTTCTAAATGAGCATCTCCATGATCCATCCAATTCGATTGCAACGTAGTTTCATTGTGATGCTCAAAATCAAATAACTCAGGATTTGGATAAGATACATTATGGTTTATAAATATATCATTGGGCTCCTTAAGAAACTCATTGCGTGAATGAGGACGGGATACATATTCGATTGATGGAGTTACTGAACCAATTGGATTCACTCTTTCTGGTAACAATGAATCAGATTGATAAAATTGACAACCACATCGTACTTCCATTGTGTATCCACCCGATGAACTTTCAGCTCTCGATGGTTTTGGTTGTCTGATCCTTGGAGCTGCACCCATAGACGATGATCGTATTTTTGTTCCATCATTTTCGATTGGATCCATTTTTATGTTCAACTTAATCTAATTTTATATCTTTGGTAAACTCCCAATTGATTGAATAGAATTTCATAATTTTTATTTTCCGATTCTTTTCGTTACTCAGATTCAGTAATAGGATTTTTGCTTATCGTACTGGGAATTCGAAGAGATTTTAACGCGATGTAGTTTCGAAAAAAATTTGTTCTAATTTATTATACTTGGCACAATCCACCGCAAACACTGTGTCGTTTTCATATCCCATGAATAATTATATAATATCTCAATACTGTTTCGTTCAATTAAATAATTTTTCATTGCACAAATTTAATTACAAATTTTGGAACTGATATCAATGATGTGAATGCCTTTTATGTGGATTGAATAAAAACAGAAACCCATTGAATACCGAAACACTGGTTGTTAATCAAATTCACTATATATTTATTTGTATATTTCTTTTAACTTCAATTTAATTCAAATTCATCACACTGTGAATTGGGCACTAAAATAGTTGAGGTTTTCCCATTTCCTTGCGTGATGGAAGTGACAATGCCAGGCACCAAAGTAAAACAGTCGTTGTTCACTGTTGGTTATACTGATTTTTGAATGAGAGAGTTTATTTTTTAGGCCAGACTGAACATAAGAACGAAAAATGATAAAAATATCATGGTGTTTTAGTTTAAATAGAATGTATAGTATTCTACATAATCGCGTTCACCAAGAATTGATGTGTATATTAATGCGGATTTTTTTGCAATCTATTTCTGGTTCATTTTTAACACGTAAATCGATGAGACAGCTACCGAGAGTGAATACCCATTTAAAATGAAAATATACACTTCACTTTTAGTTATGTTTATAACTGATTCGCGAATACCAAAAAGAATACCAACTGATTCGTTATATTCAAATATAAAATGAAAAAATAGTTAGAAACACTCATGTAATTTTATAGTTAATGAACGTGTTTTGATTCAGAGTTCTAAAGATTTAACGCATTATTAATTAATTTATATAGGCGATGTACGAGATCTTATAATTGAAAAAATAAGTAAACCATACAATTCAATAAATTCACTCACCTCATTTTATCCCAACGTTTTTCTACTTTAACGTGATCCGGTAATTCGACATCCTCTTTTGTCATATCAGCATCATCTTCTGTAGATGGAGAAAATGTTACCTTTTTCTCACCGGCTGGAGATGGATCTCTTTTCAGTAGTGATTTGATTCCTTGTTGATTTAGACTTGATTTCGAGCTCGAGATGTTCCGGTCGATCTGCTTTTCAGTGCTTTGTTCTGACAAAACTGGCTCTTCCCTATTGAGCTCACATTCCACTTCCGTACTATTTGGGTTTTCTTGTTCCCATTTGATTTCATCAGATATTAATTGTCTGATTATAGGATCGGCAATATCCTCATAATCATTGGTTTTTAATTGACCTTGGCGTTTTTCTTGAATAACATTAAGATTTTGTAATTCTTCTTTTATTAATTGATTTACCAATATCTCTGTTGAATCGTCATTATCATCATTAATAGATTTTTCATCACCATTAGACACAGTCACTGGTAATTTAATTATTTCATCAGGCACTAAAACACTAGTTGATTCTGATTGTCGTTCTTCACTGCGTTGCTGTTCCCGTCTTTTCCTTGTTTCGCTCGGTGATTCATCAAGCTCAAGAATTTCCATCTTATCCTCACTGTCTAGTTTCTCTACAAATGATGCCAATTCTTTACGATCCGCTTTTGGAGATTCTTTTAGTTTCAAAATTTTTGTTGGTTCCTGGAGTTTTATTTCATCCCCGGCTTTTAATGGGATCCTCTTTATAGGTGGTTTCTTGTGCTTATGCATTTGTTTGTCAGCCATTGTTTTGATCTTCTCGACCAACGGATAACAGCAAGTGGGCCTCCTCACTGGTAATTGATGATTAGTAGTGCGATCTTCCGATGGTTCTTCAGACCGTGACTTTTTGAAACTGAAACGCCTAGTCCCGGACAATATATTTTTTAGTACCGAACGGGCCGCTCTACCTTCACTAGTCGTTAACGATTGTGTTTTACCTTCTGTTGGTTCATCAGTTTCCAAACAATTCTCGCTATCTCGGTTTGATCGGTCTCGATTCGATTTTGTTGGGAAATCGACTGAATTATTTTTGTATTCAAGATCACTTAAACTTTGTGTCTTAAGTTCATTCGGTTTTAATGAATTTTCGTCAAATGAATTGGTCGACTTTAATTTAGCAATAATGGCTGGTTGTTCATCAGGTCCTAGTGGTCCCTTATATAAATGTGTCCACGGATAACCACCCTACAATAATACAAATTATATCACAAAATAATAAAATTACTACAATAAAATCATTCGATTTAAATAATTTAACACATTGAAGGTAAGATTTATACGGAGATTATCAACACACCTATTTTCAAACGGAAAAAAGAAAATATGAAAGACTAGGTCATCACATAATCAAAAAAAAAAAATAAACTAGAAGACTTACTAGCACTTTTGATCGTCGCACATCTTCCCAACGGTACGTTAAAAGTGGAACTGGTGGAGAACGTTTTTCCCGTTCATGTCTTTCTAACGTATGTGTACGATCAGCAATCTGCGATTCAGCTTCTTTAATTATCTGTTCAACGAATTCCTTACAAACTTCAATAATATTTGAATTCGGTTGTTTAATAAGAGCAGATTTATCATCAGATGATGTCATGGCACCGAGTTGATTTTCAGTGGCAACCGAATCTGTGTCTGGCCGATTTTCCTCATCATCTACACTCATGATAGTGTTTGTGTCTAAAGCATTTTCTATATTTTTTAGAATATGATTGAGCGCTTGAAGTTTTCTTTCGCGTTCAATTGAATCTATTTCAATTGCTTCCTTTACCACATTCGGACATTCTAAATGTATTTCTTCGCCAACTAAATTTGTTTCCTCATCTGACTGCGTACTTTTTAATTCTGTTTCATTCGATGAATTTAGTTTCTCGTCATTTTGGATATCGTATCCTAATGCAGACTCTGGTCCACTAGGATTCGTAATCGTTTGATACTCCTCAACCATATCATGTGAATGATCAATAGTATCCTCGACTAAAAATTTTGTATCAGTTTCATTCAATTCAGTTTCACTCGATGAATTTAGTTTCTCGTCATTTTGGATGTCGTATCCTAATGCAGACTCTGATCCACTAGAATTCGTAATCGTTTGATACTCCTCAACCATATCATATGAATGATCAATAGTATCCTTGATTAAAAATTTTGTATCAGTTTCATTTTCATTTTCATTTAATTCAGTTTCATTCGATGAATTTAGTTTCTCGTCATTTTGAATATCGTATCCTAATGCAGACTCTGGTCCACTAGGATTCGTAATCGTTTGATACTCCTCAACCATATCATGTGAATGGTCAATAGTATCCTCGACTAAAAATTTTGTTTCTGTTTCATTCAATTCAGTTTCACTCGATGAATTTAGTTTCTCGTCATTTTGGATGTCGTATCCTAATGCAGACTCTGATCCACTAGAATTCGTAATCGTTTGATACTCCTCAACCATATCATATGAATGATCAATAGTATCCTTGATTAAAAATTTTGTATCAGTTTCATTTTCATTTTCATTTAATTCAGTTTCATTCGATGAATTTAGTTTCTCGTCATTTTGAATATCGTATCCTAATGCAGACTCTGGTCCACTAGGATTCGTAATCGTTTGATACTCCTCAACCATATCATGTGAATGATCAATAGTATCCTCGACTAAAAATTTTGTATCAGTTTCATTCAATTCAGTTTCACTCGATGAATTTAGTTTCTCGTCATTTTGGATGTCGTATCCTAATGCAGACTCTGATCCACTAGAATTCGTAATCGTTTGATACTCCTCAACCATATCATATGAATGATCAATAGTATCCTTGATTAAAAATTTTGTATCAGTTTCATTTTCATTTTCATTTAATTCAGTTTCATTCGATGAATTTAGTTTCTCGTCATTTTGAATATCGTATCCTAATGCAGACTCTGGTCCACTAGGATTCGTAATCGTTTGATACTCCTCAACCATATCATGTGAATGGTCAATAGTATCCTCGACTAAAAATTTTGTTTCAGTTTCATTCAATTCAGTTTCATTCGATGAATTTAGTTTCTCGTCATTTTGGATGTCGTATCCTAATGCAGACTCTGGTCCAATAGGATTTGTAATCGTTTGATACTCCTCAACCATATCATGTGAATGGTCAATAGTATCCTCGACTAAAATTTTTGTTGGTTTTAAATTATCCGGTACAGCAGTATAACTTACTTGTTCGTTAATCGTCGACTCCGTTTCATTGGAACCATGTGTTGATACTATGAATCCCTCAATAAAGTGATCGAATTAAAAGGAAGATAATAGAAAGAGTAGTTATCAATGAAAATTTTATAATAATAAATTTTTCTATATAGCGATCATTACAACATGTAAACATTTATCTCAGAGAATATAAAATTTTTATATTAAACTGTAATACTTTGCAAATATTCAAATGAAAAGATTTTCTATTTTTAGATTTACATGAAACATTTACTAATCTTTGATCAGTTGCGTATGATGAATGTTTTGTATACATGATGAAATGGAGCATTTAAGAATTAATAAGTAAATGATTCCATATATTTGAAGATATTCACATTATAGCGGAAATTGAACGATACTTTTTATTTAATAATATTTTATGATCAGCGATTGACATTAAAAAGGAAAACGATTGATTGGTATTCGAAATTTAACTCTATTAGTTAAGACGATTATGCTAGTCGACTAACAGGTTGGCGGGAAATGATGTAGATATAAGGAATGAGTTTTCTCTCAAATTGATTGCCAACAATTTCAAAACAATCTTCTAATTATGTAGATACATTTACATAAAAATGATTCAAGTAGCTGAGCACTTATGATTGATGAAATGTTTCTAAACATTTCTATTGGATATCAGAATTTGAATTAGGAAATGAGATTGGGAAATATTACAAATGGATTTATTTCCATCGATTCGAACTATAGTGATAATTGAAGGACAACATAACGAACTTGAATTTATAAAACCTAAACATTGCGTAACCATTGCTCTGATCATGGTAGTACACCAACTAAATTTCTATAACACAATGATTTGCCCACAATGTTTCTTATATTTTATGCTATTCTTATATAACATTAAAATGAATATTCGTTCAGCTAAAAATAAAAGAAACAAAATAATGTAAAGAAGACATTTATATATACAGAAAATACCATTGAAAACTGTGTAGCTGAATTTTCTATCGTTTATTTTCATTGCATCAGTGACTTAAATAAAAACGACCAGTGACTTAAAAAAAAAACACACACAAAATACATAGTAAACATAGACACCATTTAGATCTTAATTTCGATCTGATTAGCTATATCAATGAGGATATCGACATTAAAATAGTGATCGATCTAATTAAATTCAAATGAATTCGAATGAACTTTAGTCAACCAATAATGTGAATTTTTATTTTACTTGACATTTTCATACAGATAAAATGTTCTTTATCAAATGAATTTCCATGTAACAGTCAATAATTTACCCATAACTGGTGCAGCAATAATCAGTAAACGACTAATATTTTTAATATGCCGAAATCCAGCTTTTTGGGATGGCAAAAAGAAAACATAAAAAAAACATTGTAAATTAAAATAGAAATAATATGGAAATTTTATATTCAAATTGGTAACGTAATGGTTTAAATGACGTACGTTATATGTAGTATAATTTGAATTTTATTGAAACGAAATTATGGTTGGTTCTACAGAGAAATAGAAAGAAGATCAACCAAGATCTGTTTTATGTGTTGAACGAATTGTGGTGTTGAAATAAATGCGATCTGTCGTATATGTAAATATACATCCATAAACTGGATGTATTTATTATGTAATTATGATGGAAAATTAGTCTTCCTACCTGCTTTTCCTGAATCTGTAGTAACGTGTGTTGGATTATCCATTTCTCGAACTATTGTCAATTTCAAAGTGCACAGTTTAATATATTCTGGTTATAAATTTCATAAAAAAAAAACTAAACACTCCTTGATTTACTCAACCATAATTGATCACTGTACAGTATAGAAACTTAATGAACTGAATCAACACAAAAATTAATAAAGATAAACTTTGGCATCGATTAGTATGAAAATAATATGGTATTCACTTGTGGGCTTCAAGAAACGGAGTGACTTCCAATCAAAGTTTTTCAGTTGATTTAGTTTTAGTTTTTTTTTTTCTCAATCTCAAATCGCGTTCTTTCATATAGGCTCATGTACATAATTAAATTTAAAATCATATTACCTATATTGAAAGATGCGGCCGATTTGTATTCTAAATTTAATTTTTTTCGTTTTCCGCAAATGTCGGAACTGTGCGTATTTAGATAATGTAAAATACACGATTGAAAAATTGAAATAATTGAATGAGTTTTAATAATAAGACAAGCCATATTGAATTAATCTATTTGAAAGTGTTAATAATTTTAAAAATTAATTCGCAAATTATCAGAGGAAAGAAATTTTCTGAAATGTATACATTGTGTATAATTTGTTAAACAAATCGAGCCACTTGTTGTTTGTGTTTTCTTTTTGTTTAATGAAAAGCGCGGCATTTGGATGGTGAACGGAACTCGACAAAGTCGGTTTTCGGACCAAACGACAACCTGTCTACAGAATTGTCGAAATTCTGTCGCACACACAAAGATTGGACCAATCAAAATACCAAAACAATTACTTGTTATCAATTTAATCTCTGATTGAAATAACTCAAATTAGAAGCAATTTAAATTAGTGTTTAGGATTAAATCGGATCATATAATTGAAATATGTCAATTTATCGGACTAGGTAAGCATATGAAATACAATATGTATTTGGTGTATTTATCATTCAATGTATTGTAGAATAAAGGAGTTTGATGAGGTACTGCAATCAGATATAATTGATGTTGCAAAACTACGAACTTTGTGTTTTAATGGTATGGAAATTAGTGAAAGTTCAAAAGTTGTGATTACATTAAGTAAACCGCAATTAATTTTAGGTATTCCTGATACAAATGGCTATAGGTCGCTTTGCTGGCGTCTTATACTCGGTTATTTAACACCAAACAAAGCAGAATGGAAAGAATTGTTACACAATAAGAGAATGGTGTACAAACAATTTATCACTGAAATGGTTATCCCACCAGGCGATGATAAAATTGCTGACCATCCACTGAGTGATGGTCCAGAAAGTTCATGGGGCAACTACTTTAAAGATAATGAAGTATTGCTACAAATTGACCGAGATGTGAGACGGCTTTGTCCAGATATATCGTTTTTTCAACAAGTATGGGCGTTTATATTATGACAAATGCAATTCCTATTAACAAATTTGTTATTTTAGGCTACCGAATTTCCATGTGAAGAAATTGTTCATAGTAAAGGAGAACGAAGGCTGCATAATCGAGTGGTGCCGTCTATTTTGAACTCAGCAAATGTAGAGAGAAAAGGCTTGGGTATGACAAAGGTATGGGATTTAACAAAATCATTAATAACATTCATTACTAATCAAACATTTGATTCGTTAATTGCATTCATTAATTAACCACTTATAAACGAAAATAGCAAGTAAGTAAAAATCATTGTAAGTCGTTTCAACGAATAATTAAAAATTGATTAAGTGACGTTGGTTTTCTTGATTATAGATAAGTTCCATTACCAAGAAATCAGATGGAAGTTATGAAGCAATGGATGATGGTAATGAAGCCCACTGGGAAGTTGTACAGCGAATATTATTTTTGTATGCGAAACTGAATCCGGGACAAAGTTATGTGCAAGGAATGAATGAGATAATTGGTCCTATTTATTATATATTTGCATCAGATAATAATAAGGATTACAAAGGTGAGTAGTTCTCATTATCAAATGACTACATGTTCCAAATATTTACATATTTGATTGATTTTAGAATTTGCTGAAGCAGATTGTTTCTTCTGTTTTACTGCCCTAATGTCGGAGATTAGAGATTTTTTCATCAAAACTCTAGACGAATCTGAGGGCGGAATAAAAGGCAAAATGGCGCAGTTATCGAATCTATTAAAACAGAAAGATCCAACGGTTTGGAACCGTTTAAGAGATCAAGAATTATATCCGCAGTATTACAGCTTTAGATGGCTGACGTTATTGCTGTCTCAAGAATTTCCTTTGCCAGATGTAGTGCGTATATGGGATTCGGTGTTTTCTGACGAGATGAGATTTGATTTTCTTATCAAAGTTTGTTGTGCCATGATCGTGTAAGTATAAAACTAAATGATCCAGTAAATAGTAAACAAATTATAATGAAGGTCTTTTAGACTCCTTCGAGATCAAATAATGGAAAATGATTTCGCAGCAAACGTAAAATTATTACAAAATTTCCCTCCAATCGACATAAACATTGTACTATCAAAGGCCACTACTCTGTAAATTTTGAGGATTAATTGATATGAATAATACTTGAATATAGTTTTTACTATAATAATATGAACAAACAATATCGAAATTCCAATGCTGAATTCTATGTGATAGCGTGAACCGAACAATATAATCAGTAATGATTTTTTATATATTTTTATAATAACAAACAATTTGTATGATACTCCTCAATCGTCATTTATCAAAATAAAATCAATGTTAACCATACTAGATGAGGTATTGAATATACTAATTACATTGAAGTGAATTTATGTACTGGACTTTGCATTTAGTGTCATAGGAAGCCAACTCTTGGACATCACTTTCATATCATTGTTTGACTGGGAAACTCAGTAAGTGATGAATTTTCCGCTTCGACGGTTTTGTTTTAAATTATCTGGTTCCTATTTGAGAAAAAACAATTGAGTGCTTGTACGTTATGTATCGTTGCGTTAAAACATTTTCATTTCTAGCTAAAATAATAAATTCGTGTTTTTAAAATTCCATTTGGTTGATCGTTTCAAATTCATAAACAGACTATTTTTCACTGCATTTATTTTATAGAAGAATATTAATATTCTCATTTATGTTTAGAAAACTGAAAAGAATTTATTAAAGCTAATTATAATTTTTTGTTTCGGCACGACAATTTTGTTTTCATCATTTTCGAATTTTGTTTGATTGAAAAAACACGATATATTCGGATAGCTAACTGTTAAAGGGCAAACAGAGTTCGTTATTTCGTTTCCATCCATCCGCATCTGAAACAGAAAACAAAATACAATTTATAAAAAATAATGGCTTTACGATGTCTCAATTTGTTCCGGAAGAGTCATATCATATCAAGACGTTTTGTTCACACACCAATTGTGGGCAATGAAAAATGTTCGGAACCATATTCAAGAGGTTTGGTACTCGGTGTCTATGCCGATGAAGGTGATAAATTGGATGCTGGTATATTAACTCCAATGGCATGGCGGTATAATAAGGTATACCTGTCAATCATGACTTCGATGAACATAATTTAAACATTCAAATGATTCCCTCCTATTTTTAGTCAGCTACAAATGGCCGCCTCTTGGAGTTGCTTAGGATCGCGGGTCCAATGCCAAAACGGGGCGAATGCCGTATTTTTTATAATCTAGAACCAACTTTTTCTGCAGTTGCAGTTTGCGGATTGGGGAAAGAATGTCTCGGTTACGATTCACATGAACAATGGGATGAAGGCAAAGAGGCGATTCGAGTAGCAGCAGCTACTGGATGTAGGGAATTGCAAAAGATGGACACTAATAAGATATATGTTGAAAGTTTTGGTAATGCCGAGTCTGCAGCTGAAGGTTCAGCTATGGCCATTTGGTTATACCAAGTCTGTGATGACATTATTTAACGTATTCATCTTTATCCTAATCGAATTTTAATTTTAAGGAACTAAAATGTAAAAAAGATCAACAATATATGCCTCAATTAGAAATGCATGTGGAACGTGGTCTAGAATGCGATTGGGATGGATGGAAAATCGGCTTACAAAAGGCTGCTGCACAAAACTTGGCTCGTCAGTTAATGGAAACGCCTGCCAATTTAATGACACCGACTATGTTTGCCCAGAATGTTGTTGAAGTTTTATGTAAGTCAGGAGTTAACGTGGAAGTAAAGGTAATGTATTAAATATTAGAAATTCGGTTATTTTTCGTTATAATACTAAGATTTCTCATACATTTTCTCATAGGTGCGTGGTTGGGCTGAGAGTCAACAGATGAATGCTTATTTAGCAGTTGCTCGTGGCTCTTGTGAACCGCCAATCTTTTTGGAATTGAGCTACTACGGAACTGATCGTGAAGAAAGACCAATTGTATTAATTGGTCAAGGTAATACATTCGACAGTGGTGGCCTTTGCCTTAAGGTAATTTTTCTACTGATCCTTATGCTGAGAATTATTCACATGACAATTTTTAGCATCCTGATATGATGATTCATGGTCGAGGTGACATGCAAGGTGCTGCTCTTGTTGTTGCTACTTGCAGAGCAATTGCTTCGTTACATTTACCTATTAATATTCGAGGATTAATACCATTATGTGAACATATGATTGGATGTAACGCAGTCAAGTGTGGAGACATAGTTGCTGCTATGAATGGTAAATCAATTGAAATTGAGGTAAACAGTTCGAATTGATTAAGAAATTTGGAAATCGTTAAAAGTACAATATCATCTGCTTTCAGGTAACCGATCATGAAGGTGTTTTAGTGCTTGTTGATGCCTTGTTGTATGCCCAAAATTTCTGGCCAAAGTTTGTTGTCGATATTGGAAGCACAGCAGCAAGTTTCGAAATTGGTGTAGGTCAAGCTATGAGCGGTATTTACACAAATTCAGAGGAACTGTGGCAACAAATGAAAAATGCCAGTGTCCACTCTGGTGATCGTGTATGGCGTTTCCCATTGTGGCGATACTATACACATTTAATGACCAGTGCATCACATGTTGATGTCCAAAATAGTGGTGTAGGCAATGACTCAGAAAGTTGTAAAGCTGCTGCATTCCTTCGTGAATTTGTGCCATGTGGTCAATGGATGCATATCGAGTGTCACAATGTGATGGTAACTGATGGTTGTGATTTCCCGTATTTACGTGAGGGTATGGCTGGCCGGCCAGTACGTACTCTAATTGAATTCATAGCCCAAATGGTATGTCGTGGCGGTGAAACATGTCGATAGAATTCGTTAACAGTTGTTCCTCCTTAACATATTTTAACGTAAGTGTAGAACAACGTCGTTGAAATTTTCGTAAATCAATTTCTTTAAAATATCGAATATTATTTTAAATTTTATACAATCGTTATCGATATCAATTAGCCCTGTAATTTTATTCGTAATCGTCCCATTTTATTTTTATATATATGTTTGTTTTCAATAATTTGTCCTCCCACATTTCATATAGTGATAAAAGTGCAATTAAACTTCGCCTTACGAACAAATAATTTAAATAATTGACGTGGGATAATTTGTGCTTTTAGTATATCATTCCTTATAGAAATCAGATAATTTTAAACTATGAAAATGGAAATATGCCCCATATGTCAATAAGAAATCACTATCGAAACGTAATTGTTAGTAAAAAAAACTAATCTTATTTGAGAGTCCATACTTATCCAATTTTTGTATCGCTAGTCGGATGGTATTGTAAATTGTTTCGTTAATAACATTGTGATGTATTCCATGAAATAAATTAGAATAACTAGTGAAATGCATTACATAATTTTCTTAATCATATATATGTATATTTTTCATGTATATTTAATGTTAATTATTTATTTAAACAGTTTCATTTTAAATCTTTAATATTGAATTTGAACAGGTAATTAAAATATTTGCCATGCTTACAACTACCCCTTCAGATTTTGATAATATTTAGGATATGATTAATGCTTTTTGAAATAATGTTATAATTGGGTTAAATCATTGGAAATATTAATAATTATTTGTTCTAATAGGACTGAATCTTGGCTTTTGGCACAATCCACCGATTAAAAGTAACAGTTTCTTTCATATAACGTTTAATAAAACGAGAAATTGGTTAAAACAATCTGCTAATATATCTTAATCGAGTTATTTTGGAATACTGCAAAGCTCATCTTCTAATTATCTATATTAAACTCTAGATTTTGATATTATCACATTCTAAAGAATACTTTTTTGGAAATGACTTCTACTAATTGCTAATTTTATGCGAACGCAATTTGATCTCGAAATTAATATTAATTAAATTTAGTCGAATAGCGTGTTCTAAATGCGAGCTTTTAATACTGGAAAGTTAATCGAGGATAATTATGTTAATTAAATGTTTATAATATTGTTGTCCGTCCACTGGCATCTTTATCATATGAACTGATAAATTCATCATCATTGTAACTCACAACGGCCATACCACGTCCTGAGTTACTGGTGCCAGCACGGGAAAGTGATTGTTATGTGTGCGATCTCGTATGTGAATGCGAATGTGACATTGAGACAGTATATTGTTCTCCCTTCAGATCCAGTGAATCATACATCGGATATTCACAGCAGATGACGAATTTCAATGCTGATGGTACCTCCTCGTATATAGAGGGTGGAATTGGTATTAATGGTGATGTTGATGCTTTGTATTTCCGATATTCAATATTACTAAAAATGAAATAAATGTATTTATATTATTTTGATTAAAGCTACATCCTCAATACATACTGTCGATATTTTTCATCTGAGCAACGTTCTCGTACCGGCATACCAGATAGGAAGAGAATAATTAATGTTGTGAATATCGGCGACATGATTCCCACCCACTCGTAACCTTCAATTACATTCAACGATATAACGAATATACCCCACCATATAACGATTTCACCAAAGTAATTAGGATGCCGTGATAAACCCCACAATCCTGTAAACGAATCGATTTAAATTATTTTATTGGCATTTAATCACTCTACGATTGATAATAATTAAATAGGTCATATATTCACCGTCATTGCAAAATTTCCCTTGATTAGCTGGATCCTGGCGAAAGGAGAATTTCTGTAAATCGGCATACGTTTCAGCTAATAAACCAACTATGAACATTCCAGTACCCGTTGAATCTAAAGTAGTCATAGTTCGTGGAGCTTTCGGTTGTGAATGCCTTGGCGAGTTGATTATAATTACAGGCAGTGATACCACATAAACCCAAATGGCCTAAAAATAGTGTCGATTTTTATTAACTGATATCAAATGAAACTCGTATAATATTATAACTCACTTGGAATGTCCAAAATACAGCAAATCGGATTGTATTTCGTTTCGTGTCCTCAAATTGTTTTTCACGTCCTATTTTCATGATTCTATAAAGCAGATAAGCTGATAATCTTGCTCCCCATAGGCAAACGTATGCCGTTACCATTAATTGTCTGCTATCGTATGGCTAGAATTTGATATTAGATTGAAAACGAAATTAACAGTGTGTAATAGAGGTTCAGTAAACTAGATAAATTGCCAGTTTCTCTGATTAAATTACATATAATGAAGTTACTCACTTTGACAGGACGATCAATTTGACCCAGGAAGAATGTGAGCAACGCAACAATAATAAAATTGGCTCCACCAGCAAAGTCGGTTAATTTGTCCAAATGAAATGTAGCAGCAATCACAAAAAATATGATTTGCATTGATACAGTTACAATAGCACTGATGGCAAAGTGATCCACGTCCATTATATGTACAGCCATTTTAAAATTAATATTTGCACTAATTTTCACTTTGGAAATATTACACTGCACAGTATTGCATTTTAATTCATTTTGGGATATATAACTACTTATTACCCACTACCGATGGTGTATAATAGGAATTGTGACGTTAATATACCTCAACTTAATTACGCAAAGGAGTATTCTTGGTTGAGCTGATGAATTGTACGTCACTCAGCACCGATTAAGATTCATGTATTATAATTTTTCAATGTCCACAATTAAATTTTGATTGTATGTATGTATCCAAAGGAGGTGGAAGATATTTACAAGGTCTTTCTGTACGATGTACTACCAGTTACTAGTAACTAACTGTTCATTGATTACCGATTTGTTATTAACTGGAAAATGCAAGTGGAACTGTTCCACTGTTATGGATAATGAATTCTAATTTAAATTAAAGTAACTTGTCCTAATTTTAAAATATATTTACGATTGCGATATTAATATGTAACAACATCTGAGGAAAACCTAATAACTTAAGGGGAAAGAAAAACACATTTTCTTATTTTTTTTCCTCGAAAGAAGCGGAGAATGAACTTTATGTTTTAGTACTTGTTTTGTTCTAAATTGATTTCCGGAAGTATGTTGACTGGAGCATCTTTCAACTGAATTGTATTGAAATTTTGTGAAATAAATTTTAAATTTGTAGCATGTGTGATCTAATATCAATTATTGAAAACAGGGAATGAATAGAGAACACTTTAATTACACTGAAAAAGTAAATAAAGCCTGAGTAAATTAAAACATGAAATCGTTAAATTAGTAATATTAATTAAATCTCATACTTCAAATTAAGGCGCATGCTGATGTGCCAACCTTCAAGTGAAGTCGCACTTTTAGTAGTGTAAATTTTGGATAGAAAATATCATAACAAACCGGGTGGCTGTTTCTATCGATTCTTACTTAAAAACAAACGGAATCAGCATTGATAATAGATCGGATTTGAAGTGATAAAGATAAAAGGTGGCAAATAATACTTAGAGTTTAAGAAATTTAATCACTAGTGAATTTAAATTTAATTTGTGAAGCCACAGTAAGTGTTATTTCTCTCATGCATTGTAACTTTTATTATAGGTGATAATGAGGCCATGTAATAATAATACTAATGTCGTTTACCGTAGGGCTAATATGGATTCAATACTGTCAGTAAAAACTGACGGTGTATAATAATCTGTAGGCGAGGTATTTTATATTGAATCCCATCGATCGTATTGGAGGTTGCAATAATTGTCAACATGTCTTTAGCTGTGTCCTTATTGCGATCGAGTTATCGCCTCACTGGATTGGAGCCATATCAATTAAGAAATTCTGTCTATGTTTCTCGTTGTAGATTTTTCTGTGCCAAGTAAGTGTAGTTTGTCGACTTGTAATGCTAGTGCTGATAGAAAATCTTTATTCTAGGCCAGAAGAAAAAACCAAAAAAGATCTAACCGTTTATGATGCTCACAATGTGAAGCGTAAAGTAGATACTTACGTGTTTTCCCGGTTCTTCAATTATGTTAAAAATTATCCTACTCAGTTAGAGAAGAAGTTTCCGAAGGCGATGCACACCTATCGGATTTTCATGGTTGGCGTAAAAGATTTTTATCATGATATGAAAACTTATTTTCGTGTAATGCGAAATTTCAACTCATCCCCGGATGGTTTTAGAGCACTCAGTCGACGTGATATGGAATTATATTATCAAATGCCCAAAGATATGATGAAAGTGGCGCCCGTTCTCTTTCTATCCGCATTACCATTTGCAAATTATGTGATATTTCCTCTAGCGTAAGTCTAACTAAGTTTAATTAGGATCACTGTATATACCTAATATATTATTTCAGTCTCATGTTTCCTCGTCAACTGTTATGCCATCATTTCTGGTCAATCCAACAAAGGTTAAGTTTTCAACAAATTTATTTGAAGAAGCGGTTAGAATACAATCGGAAATTATTCCGTCAAGTGCAATTTTTGCTAGACAGTGTTGCAAAAGATCCACATTACAAAGAATGGAAGTTTATATTGGCTCAACTGGGAAGTGGTCATCATCCATCGGTTGAGCAGATAATAGAAGTGAGAGATATATTTAGTAGAGGTCCATTATTTCTCGAGTCATTGAGCCAATCTCATTTGGTAACAGAGTTATGATATTAAGAAATTTCAACTATGCGTTCTAAACTATCATTTATATTTTAGACACTGCTATGCGGGCAGAATGGGATTCACCGCGGATGGTTAAAAAGTGGAAGATTGGCAGAAAGATCGTATATAGTACATCACATGGATTTAGCAATAGAGAGAGAAGGTGGAGCAGCCACCTTACCGATTGAAGGTCTTCGATATTGCTGTTACCTGCGGGGATTGAATCCGTCTAATATGAGTCAATCTGATATGGTTGAGTGGTTGAATAATTGGGTCAAAGTGTCCTTAATTGTTAATGGAAGTAATATCAGTTTGTTTTTGCATTTGCCAATACTTATTGGATATAACCATCCTAGTAATTGGCAACTGTTGCATTCTAAAGATAGATAAGAATTGATAAATAACTTAAAATGTATCTGTAAATAAAGTAAATTCGTTTCTGTTTAAAATCCGTATGTTGTTTTTTCAAATTTTTGTTTTATTTTAATTATTTAAAACGTTGGATGTTGATTGTTTATTTCTTGGCTTTGCCTTTACCAGCACCCTTTGTCTTTAATAGTTCTCTTCTGTCGTGCTTCAAAGCTCTAGCAGATCCATCTGGATTGGTACGTTTCTTCAATGAATTGTAGGCGACTGTGAGCAACTTATTACGTTGACGCTTGGCGTGGCGCAATTTGAAACGATCGAAATCATTCAATTGAGTACGCTAAAACGATAAATTAAAATAATTGTTAGTGGTTTGTCTTTTAATAATTTCATTTAAAATTATGATAAGGAAATTTTCAGTAGTTGTTTTTGTTAGCTTCATATGTGTATCAGCCGGCATTTCCTATCATAAAACAGGTTCATCATTTGGATATCTGAAAGTATAAATTCACGTGAGTTTGCTTACCTTCTTAATATTACGGGATTTTTGAGCCCATTGAGTAGCGTCCCACTTTGATTTAACATCATATTCATTCCATGCTTTACGGACAACACGAGTTGGTGCTGTGAATGGGAATCTCAAACGGAATTTGGTGAGATGCATATTATTAACACGGTATGCCTGTCTTGGCACTCCGGTAGTTGGTCCATCAACCAATACCTACAACATAGGACACAATATTAGAATGATATATGGTTTATGAATGGACTGTTTCATTTGCAAATTGGAATTAAATCAGGTTGTAAGAATAGCTTCATGTATGTGTCAGCCGGCATTTCCTATCATACAATAAGGTTCATCATTTAAATTCCAATTATACTTGCACATGAACAGAAACGAAATAAACTTACCCTGTTGGCATCGATCACATCGACGATGGTCACTAGTTTACCACGTAGTGGTCCTGATGTGCATTTGGCAATTCTGCCTGTTTCTACAAATCGTTGGAACGGCTGTAAAGGAAACAGATATCGACGATTAAATCAAATTACAGATTAAGGTACAATTTATTGGTTAGTTGAATTCAAGTTGTGATTGACGACCGCGAAGCACCACCATGTGGCACAGAGCGACCATTATTTCACACACTTTTCCATGTTTTCTAACGCAAATTTCGTGAATAACTTATGTGCATCCGAAATAGCGTAACTTAGTCATATGCAATAATCGAAAATTAATTGCACAAGACATGAAAAACATTAAGAAATGAACAAAAAATTGCAGGAATTAAACAATTAAGCACTCACCATTCTCGCAACCGGAAAAGAAAAGAACGTCACATTGACAATCGTGTCAACTTTTCAATCCTCTTGTATATTTTCGGTGCAGTGTATTTCGTTAAATGTGACTTAAAACTGAACGAATTACTTTATAGAAGCGCCATCTGACAATCGTCAAGTACCATATGGGTGAAATGAATCGCGTTAAAATTTCAAAAATCACCTTAATGGAATACTGGAGACAGGTACAGTAAAATATTCATTGTCTATAATAAGCAAACTCAAGAGAAATTATGTGATTAGTTCCTGCCAGCTATGATGAATTTTGAAGTACTTCCAGAAGTCGAATGATATCTAATAAGGGATATAAGGGATACCAATGCCTGTAATTTCTGAAATAATGAATTGATACATAAAAATGACACTCATATTGTTTAGGTGCTTTTGTTTTTATTGTAAACATAAATAGAACATATCGAAAGAGATAAAATCTTTCAACTGATCTATTTTGCCTTGCTGTTCAAAATGATACCATCGTATTTCTGTTGGAACCATTTCATGGCGTCTTCTTTTGTTAAACGATGTTGGAATCCAACCGTACCAGTCTTACGGCGACGATGGACAACGTTGAATCCTGAAAATTACAAAGTTTTTAGTTAAAATAACCTTTGAAAACTATACCACATTTGTTGACTAAACAAATTGTTAATTCTTTCACCGTGGATGGAATCAAGAGAAAATGATTACATCCATTAAGCAAAAATAAAATATCCGGTTGAATAAACAACCAAATATTTATTCTATGCACATAGACTGAGCGTTATGAGTTTTGAAATCTCTATACCGCTTAATTAAAGGCAAATGGAATTAAATTTGAATAGTTAAATGTATTCATTTGTTTACCTGGGCGACCTAACACTACGTAGAAGTCCAAACCGTAGATACCGATTGAAGGATCGTACTTGATACCCAAATCGATGTGTTCTTGAATACCAAATCCGAAATTTCCACTTGCTGAGAAGTTATCACGTCTCAATTCATATTCTCGTACCTAAAATACGGACATCAGTAAAGCATTTATTACATTTAACCACATCTTAAGTGATTGGAATGAGATGTTTCAACATTTAGTAAATCGTCTAGTGTTGGTTCTGGGTAGACAATTGTTGCAAAATGTGAATTACTCTAGCATTAAACTATACGAAAATACTGTATGAAATCAGTAAATCCGTTCAAACTCAATGCACATAAACAGCTATTAATCATACTCACTTTAAGACCACGCTCTAAGATTTCTTCAGCTTTTGCACCACGTACTGTGCAGTGGACAGCAATCTTTTCATTACGACGAATGCCAAATGATCGCACAGTGTAACGAGCCTTAGAAAATACTGGTTGTTGACCAGTTAACTGTTCCAACACCTGTAACAAAGAATAAATTTGTTACTAACAGATAACACACTAAACAATTAGTTCATACCTTGGCGGCACGAGTTAATCTATCACCAGATTCACCAACGCAAATGTTTAGGCACAATTTTCTGATGTGCAAATCCCGCATTGGGTTCTTTGCGGGATCCTTCTTGATCTTTTTAGGAGCATCTCCTGTTTTCTTGTCAACAGCCGGCTACAACAACAAAAGGAGATTTAAAATACATGTTTAACACCAAATGTAATCTTCGCGATTTATAAGTTGAAAAATATCAAATATCTGATACATATTCCTTGATTATTAGGATATGTATGGATGTGGTATGGAATCACGGTGAGATTGACACCTTTATTTGACTATTTCACACTCTGATTCCTTTGATAATCGACGATTTTAAAACTACAAAATTAGACACTCACCGCCATTTCTGGTTATTTGCGAAGAAAGAACGAATGTCTAAAAATTCGGTGAAATGACATTTCGATTCGATAATCAATCGCTAGCGTATAAATTGTAGTCGAAACAGTGCTGCCGGAGGTACAATTGTTTCGGTACAATTGTAAAAGCTTTTACGAATTTTCCTCATTCAATTTTCCATTTGAATCAAGTTCGTAGATATTATATTTAATTGAATATTGTATATTAGACAATTCGAGATTCATTTTATTAATAATCAATTGTGTCCAAGAGTATGTTAGTTGGAATATCTCTTTTGCTTTCATGTTTATATCATTCGTTTCAGCTGTAAGTTTCAACTATAAAGTATTCGGATATGTTCGGCAAAATTGTATAAAACTTTCCAAATTTTTACTACGTACAATAACATGCGATCATAATAATAGTAGTAAAAGGTATATTCTGGAATTACAATTCATCAATTGCCGGATAATAAATTCTACCTACCCATAGCTGTCCATATTGAAACATCCAATAATATAAATAACTAGGTTTATCTGTAAATAAAAATTATAGTTTTTTATAATTGAATTATGGTAACGGAAGGAAATCAAAAGACAATAGATAATTATTATTATTATTGCACCATATTTATTTCATTATATTCATTGGTTTTGGTGTTCATATCCTTAAACTAGCTAATTTAATGAAAATTGGCTCAACAATAAATATGTGTATTATGTATCAACAAATTGGTTATAAACATAACTTATTGCATAAAATTATTCTCAATGTTATTAATTATGTAACTTCATTCACAAACCTATAAACTATCGTCGTTATTATTTTAATTCAATTATGTTAATGTTCCATTATCAGGATAACTATTTCCTTATTGGTATAACCATATTTGGAATTCTATGTAAATTAATATTGAATATTAAATTTAAAATAAGAATAAATTGGAATGAGAACACATGAGCACATTCAATCTTATCAGTTGGTTTTGTAACGCTTCAAAAGGATGCTATATGTAATTCAATGAATTTAAATTGAAATGTGATTTTACTGTGTTTCGTATTGAATATAGAGAAATAAATATAAATTGTATCTTATCCATCGTAAAGTGAGACATTTCTTAAAGTCATCTTTCACTATATTTCTCTATTGTTTTCTTTATGCTCTAAATCCCTTGAAGCAGAATGAAACAATGATGATAGAATTGGGTATTCACTTCAAAAACTCTCACATTCCATGTCATCTTGTACCATAAGGGAAAGTGAGCGAACACCTTAGCTGATAAACTTTTCATATAATTTATTTTTCTTAGTGGATAAACTTATAGAATAGATTAGTTACATCATGCTCGTTATACACGATATGGTGTAGACAAAGATACTGAATTATGATTATTATTATAAAGATTAAATTGGACAGATGTACTTCACTTAAACAGTAGAAGAGTATTTTTTTTTTTTGATAAATTATAAATACAGAGATTTATTAATAAATATTTAGTTTACTTGGTCTTTATGTCTGATATTTCTTTGGTATCAATTTATATCATGTATATGACTATGTCTATGCAATCAACTTCCATTACATTAATTTCTCATTTTGCTTGTTATTTTTTTTTTTCGTTTATTTCTTTATTCTTGGGTGGGTAAAGTTTCATTTAAATATGACATAGTTTTCATTTGTCTAATATTCTAAATGTTACTACACTATATCCTTAGAAATTACTTAAATAGTTAGACATATTAAATTTCTCAATGTTGTTCGTCTGGTGTCCTTACATAAATTATACATCTGTATATATATAATAGCAGTAGAAGAATATAAGTAGATGATATAATATGTATTGATTAGAAATACACATTTATAATTTAACTATAGATAGAAGATATAATTATGTATATCCATGTATATAAATATTCATATGTAAATCATCCATATAAATATGAATGGCTTTATGTGTTGGCGACAACAAAATATGTAGAGAAGGTAAGTAAGTTCCGTTCAATGATAGAACACAGAGCACTCAATAGATATGGATCGCTTGTTTTATATGTTTTTTCTTCATTTGTAACTTCTTATTTTGCTAAGAAGTATATCTTTTGGGTAAGAAAGTTATTCTTTCTTTCATATTTGTTTAACTGTATGCTTTCAAAGAAAATTAAGCAACAAAAAAATATACACAAATTGTCCGGTTTCATGGTTTTCCGTTTTCCACTTGAAGGACCGCGCTTTAATTTGCCGGTAAACAACCCACACACACACGGTGGCAATACCACATCTGTAGGCAATTTTGATTTTTGTGTTGTTCACGTTGGCTTTAAACGGTAAAGTTTTCCAAACGAACAAAAATTTAACTTTTCATCAAATTAGATGATTAGATTCATTAGTTGATTATTTGCCATTAACAATTTTTTGTTTTTCCTCAAAATGATTTTGATTCATTTAATTCCTAATTTTTACTGTTAAATTACTTTAACTCGATTTAAATGTTAAACGCTTTAATGCGATTATAAATTATTAAAGTTTTTCTTATGGTGTATCGTTTTAAAACAATAAATTTTATGTTACAATTTTAATTGATTCATAAATCATTATGATTATTGAGTTAATGGAATTTAATATATAACTTTAACATACCAGTATTCCCATATTGGTTATTGATGTACTTTTTAAAGCGCACGCCAGTTATTATGATCAATATATTATATAATTATTCTAGTTAGCAATTGGATATCATAATTTGTTACATGAAATAAATTAAACGAAACTTTTGTGCTTGAATAACATTCAACAAGGCCTACCTTCAGTATTCGTATCATTTTTTATAGTCACTTATGTTCACCAGCAGCACCAATGTATACATCGATTATACAAAAAAAAGTTATAGAAGGAATTCTGATATGACTATCTTTTGATAATTGGTATTCACTTAGGACATCGTCCTTAAACTCTTGGAAAATTTCAAGCTCACAAATTACTTGGTTTCGTTGGTGACCAAAAACAAAAAACATTATAATTCTTATTTATCAATATATTCTTGTCCAGTAAAATACCCACCAGATGGATGAAGCAAACATAATTTTGTTTTTTTTTTTTTTTTTCATTCCAACGAGATAAGTGGAAAATTATTGAAATTTAATCGATCGTTAAGAATATTAAACGGTTGTTAAAAGATATTCAAATAACAACAAAAAAGAACAAAACAAAAGTTCCATAAAGTATGACGAATAATTCTCTGGTTCTTTGGTTACAATTACTCCAATATTATAGGGGAAAGCCACCGTGAGAAATGGGTTGAAAATGCGAACGTGTCAACAATTATGAATTATTAAAAAGTTTTTCATTCCTGGTATCATAAGTTTTGTATTTTTTGGTTTTCTTATGTTTTGTCTCTATTGGTGACACATAATGTAAATCTATTGCTATTGTATCATTGGGTTAAATTGTCGCGGTATTGGGAAAAAGTCAATTCACCAGGTGAACGTTATTACATGACAATGTTTGAATTATGGACGCCAAAAAAAAAAAATATAAAATCCCACCCTATCAAACTTGATGTTATATTAATCCCCCAACGGCTAATAATCTAACGAAACTTTTTGTTCCTGTCACTTGTATTTCATGGTTTACCTCCTTCATTTCGTTTCAATACGCCTCAGTGATGTTGTAAAGTGAATTCAACATTAATACGCAAACAAACATACCAACAATATGTTGAATAATAAACTTTCTTTTTTCCTTGTTGTTACAGTATTTTGATTCCACTTTAGTTACCACTTGGCGCAAAACTTTAGATTAAATTAGAACTTAATTAGCATTACATTCATGCGTTTCACAGTGCCATTCAACAATAAATATATTCGTATGAATTAGAATCGATCACAATTAATGTGCTGTGCATGTAAATAATAAGAAAGAATTAGCAAATCATCAAGTACGATTCATAAAACATAGATTTCAAATCACTCTTACTATAAATAACTTGAAAATGTTAAGTGTAATGTTAGAATTAATTATTGTATTACTGTAATTTCTATATTCAAATGTCCTTTCTTATTTATCGTGGGTCTATTAATAAACGCGATTCCATCATCAATAAACACTAAAAAACAAAATGAATTGTAGCAGAAAAATTAACGACGATACCACCAACATCATCATCAATAACATTAAGCCAATTATTATTCATCGATATTCTATAAAGGTGGTATATATCATTCAGCTGAAGAAACAACATAAAAATATTATTCGTTCAATTATACTACGTATTGTTTATATAACCAAAAATAAAGTAAAGAAAATGAAAGAAAATTCGATATGTTTTCAATAACAGTGGGCTGATGATCTCAACTTAATATTTGTACCTTATCCCTTATCTTATGAATAAAAATCCATATGCAATACCAGACGATTTCACTGAAATCCTTGTAAGAATTTTCTATTTTCGGTTTTAAGTGTTACTGATGATTCACGTTTTGATATGTTGACACTTTACTAAACTATGTGGGGGCTGGTGATGCGACACCATTCGTATAAATTGAAGGAAAACAGCATGAAAGTCATGAAAAACATGACAATGGATAAAAATTACTCAATTCGGATTGTTTGATAATGGTGGTTTGACTCAAAGTCGGTCAGACCATATCAAATAACAAGAAAAATAAATAAAAATCTTTTGGATGGCTGTTGGCCTAAAAATCACTTTCAAAGTTTTCCATCTAAAACTGTTAGCTTTTAGGCAATTCAATTGTTGGTTTCTTATTCCCTTTCATTTCAATTGGATACCAAGAAATACTAATTTCAATCCCATTTTTATTCTAGTATCCATTCTTTGTATCATTTACTATCTCTTAGTAGACCACAGCTAAGAGTAATAATCTATGAGATACATTGAATGTCACAGTAGTTATTTAATTCTTAATCCACTTACATACTATGTCTTATTGTAATTGCTACTACATAATTGTTGTAAATTAGATAAATTACAAATGCGGACATTCGCTAAAAGAAAACAATTTGTTTTAAGCGAATTCCTTACTTATATGTACAGCAAATAAATTGTATTGTCTCATAAACCATATGTTTTAATGATGCTATATAGTAGCATAAATAAATTCAGCACATCTCTATCCTCTCAGTAATAATGTTATTGGTCAGGAGCATTCACTTGGCCAGTTCACATTTTATCAATCTAAGCATCATCTGTATCTCACAGTTTTTGTTATCTACTTCCCTTTAATCTTTTTGTATGATTCGATTTCTGTTCACATGTCTATTTCTCTCTCTGTCTCTTATACATATTCACTTAGCTTGTATGCCTAATGCAATTATTAACTACAAGAAAAATTATGTATAATTAGATGAGTACCATGTTATGCAATGCTGATAATCACTTTATGCTCTATTTATTTGCTTTTATGTAAAATTCACATTCATCTGTTTCAATGATCTATGCTAACTCTGTATGTAAAAAACAACTATAGCATAATGATATTGTTCCTTTCTCAACAACCGGAATAACAAGAATATAATTACAATCTTGTTCATAAACATGGCATATAATAATCATGATTATCGGGTTTGTTATAATGGTTGGTTCTACAATCAAATTGTTAAAATGGTCCTCGAACTGTTTATTGATTATAATAGAATTATTAATGATAAACATTCCATGTATTGTATTCCTTTTCTCTTATTTTCGTTTTTTTTTTTTTACTTCCAGTCAGTCCAACGGAATCAACATCAATTGTGTAGGATTTTGGAGACATCATATAAATGAAGAATGAATTAAAGAAAATATAAACGAACCACAATAATTACAGAACTGTGATTCATCAAATCCTTAAGCCACTCTTCATTGTTAGACGCGTTCACCATTTTCCTTGGTACAGTTGTTTTCAACTCTCACCAACAGCAACAACATCATCATCATCATCTTCATCGTCATCATTGTGTGGATCGCTTAACAGAGCTTAACGTATCGCAAGCAACATGTTCAATAATAAATTAAATATCTCTTTATCATTTCGATTTCATCGTTCCACTCCAATTATACACCTCTTGTAAGACCATTTACCCTCTAATGGTTAATCAATATCATGTTGTTTCCACTTGTAGTTTACATGTAGATGAGTATTTTCATTCATTTCCCATCGATAGGATTTGATTGTAATTTAATAATACGTTTTTGCTCGTATTCTTCTCTATTCCATGGGTATTCGTCTCCTTTCAACTACTCTCACCATGTAATAATTTTCAGTATTTTATATTCGTTATTATCTAACATTTTCCTATTACACGAATGTATTTCAAAATATTTATGTTCTAATATACATTTGGTTTCAAGCTATTAAGTTTTTTTCTTTTTTGGTGCTTTCTTATTATGTGTTTTCACTGAATTGATTCAAAACGTTATTATATTCAATTTATGGTACCCATATTCAGTGATTAAATACCATCGTATACGATATGTGAAAAATATCGTTTAACAAAAACGTTTTATAACTTGGCATTGAACCATTTTCCATGATGATGTAGCACCGTTAAACACCAAATAGCGATGAATTCAATAAAAAAGAAGGATTGTGTTTATGGATCTACTCTCCATCACCAATAGACAAACAATTACAGCATTCAGAACAAACAGGAATCAATAAATTACGGGTTACAAATAGTGTTATTATTGTATCACACATCCATTGTTGCCTGTTAATCGGCCGATCCCAAAGCCATTGGTGACACTGGCTGAATTCTCACCATCACCCAATGAACAGGTCTTTGTTCGCATTATCATTAAATCAGTACGAATACTGGGACGTCGTACATTTGGTGCCACCACACCACAAGCATCACTTAATCGTCTCTTAATCGATAATGTACATTTTTTCGATCGATTTGATGGTACATGCGGTGGCAATGTGCATGGTGAACCAAATGCTGTGCTAACACGTTTATGATGGTTGGGTGCCATCTCGGCCGGTAGATTAGCTACATAAAAAAGCTCATAAAATAAATCATCGACTCGTTGATTTCGTTTTGCTGAGCATTCGACAAATACACACACTGAATCCTGGGTAGCACAATAAGCGATCGCTTCTTCTGCTTGTACGCTTCTAAACGATGCCAATAGTAACAAAATGATATCACCATAAAACATACATACAATCAATTCCATCCAATTAAAGTCCAAATAGTCAACGAACAATAGCGTTATCCAATGTACCAAATATCGATTTATATGAAAATAAATTCAAAAATAAAATTAGTTAGAAATGTTATAACGTTTATCCTAAATTGAGTTTGATTCTCATAGAATCAGGTATTATGCTACACTAATTAATTGAGTATTCTATCAAGATTATTGTCCAATTAGATCTTTCATGAATTACTCATATTTGCTTCAAAGAATTTTCTCGTTTCAATTAAATCTTCAACAGTATTCTCAGTATAGATAAATACACACTCATATGTAACATCAAATTAAAAAAAAAAATGTTTTCAATGAAATACTTTTCCATTAAACTTTTGATAAACATTTTTTTTAATTATGTTGAGTAAAGTTCATGTGAAAAATTTTATAAGATCTCTGAGTTTTTATCAGAAACTTTGATGGTAGAATTATGATAAAAATTTAGTTGGAAATTTGATTTTATCAGTAAAGATTAAATCAAATGCATTATATTTAAAAAAAAAAATATATGTAAGACATCATAATTTAACTTCAATCTACAGCAAAGCTTCAATTATGTAACATTCAATTTTATGTTTGATTATAACTTGTAGTTTGAGTGATCAACGTGATAATCAAATTGCTTAATTCATATACGGAACCAATGGTGTGCTATGGAAACTTAACGGAAGTCTTTACTATACTTATATAATCCGATCTAATGCACTCCATAAAATTAATACTTATTAAATATTTATCAGCAATATTATAGTGATGCCAGATAACATAAAACACTGAGAATGCTGTTCAATTGAAAAACCAAAAAAAAAAAAACAGAATTTGATTTGACATTAAACTGGGTAGTTCGAAAAATGTACTCCCTTAAATATTAGTACCATAGAAAATAATATTGAGTACCCTTAAAAGATTACAATTTAAATGCTTCACATATTTTTACATTAAAACCATATATGCTTTTTTAGGAATGGTAACGAATACCATTGAAAACCAGACAAGACTTGATTTTATGGCAATAAAAATCTGAACCACAAGTTCATGAAAGAAAAGAATATTCAGTATAATATATTATACTGTCGTTTAATGTACAACATCATCAAAAGGTCATATAAGCAAAAGTACTGGGTGCTTTTCTTTCTTTTTATTTTCATTATGGTTATCCTACACACACTCCATACCGATGAATAAACAACGATCGGTGTGTATTTGGGCAACCAGCTATGAAAGATGAATTCAAAATATTCGAAATATCAAAAGATAACTCCCACATGATGAACGCCAGTATTGAAACCGTATTTTCATTCTTTTTCTTTTGCACTAAATTATATTCATGGAAAGAAAAAAATGAAATTCATGATTCCTAACATCTGATGGTTGAACAGTCACTGGATGCTTTCCATCGTACTAAACGTATACTCAGTTTTTCATTTTCATTTTTCCTTTTTTGTTTTTTTTTTAATATTTTTTTTCCCTTCAATAAAAATTCAAATATTGGCTTCACTTACTTTATGTCCCTGTCACATTTATTTCCTGCTATAACCATCGGCACTTTTGGTAGATTCTTTTTCGATCTGCCACCCGAACCGGATAAAGCACTCAATTTGGTTTCTAAAATTTGTTCTCTCAGACGCATTACTTCCTCAAATGACTCCCTTGAGTCCATACTGAAGACAAGCACAAATAGATCACCTATAACGAAACAGAACAACATTGTATAACACATTTTTTCCCGCATAGTTTTTCAAAATTTTTTCATATAAATAAGAAGGAACCGTTGAGTTCATAGTGGAATGAATTATGTAAAGTTCATGACCATCAACACACTACCAATGGGTTTCAATATTATGTGGCTTTTATAACCTGGTCTCAGCCTATACCATAGTGGCCACGGGAATACCTCAATATGAAATGTTGCTAGCAACACACTAACACTCACACAACAGTACGTGCCAAGTGGTTGAGTGGAAAACCCTTTTTCTTTCTAGTATCCAATACTTGTACTGTTTACTTTATGAATTCCATTCATTGCAGTCGCTTTCTTTACGTATGAATATGTGAGATTAATTCATCCATAGTGAGTCAATCAGACTCTCAGCATGCTGGCATTACGATGATCCACTTAGTACTCACTCATTCTGCATACTGATGATGATATACAAATTCCCAAATGGATTATATACTCGTACTACCACCATACTATTTTGGCATCCATCAAAATCTGTCCTTCATAGCTCATACCATAGGTGTTTCAGAACGAATGTAAATAAAGCATACAAACTTTTTATCACATCTTATTATTCTATATGAGTGTGTATATATTCCTACTTATGCCACTCTGGTAAACGTTAAATCCCCAAAAAAGCGAATACCTAACGAGTTTATTTTTTGTTCACCGGAGTTACATATATTGACGACTTACCTGTAAGAAATGATAGCCGACGCATTGCGGGAAATGGATGATTTCCCGATGTATCCAATAAATCCAATTGATGCACTTCACTACGAATACGATACAGCTTACGATGAAAATCCTCAATAGTCGGTGTATAAGCATCTTCAAATTTTCCACCCAAGAATCTTGAAACCAGTGAAGTTTTTCCCACACGTGCCGATCTACCATTCGAAAATAAACAACAACAACAAAAATTCAAAAAGAAAAACAAGAAACAAAATTTTTTTTTTGGTTAGATTCAATCAACTCTGCCTACTTAACAGAATTATTGATTGTGCATTGATCCATCTAGCAATTTCCATTTATGTAATTCACTGGTATTCTATTTTCTTGAATGTCAGAATTTGCTGACGGATAAAATCATTCAAATTTTTCACATAAATAATACAAAAAATAATAAAATTAATTCATAAAAGTGGGCCTTTTGGTAAAGCTGCTAAGCTAAGGAACTGATTGACTATAAGTAAATACTTTACCCAAGCATAACGAGTCGATAACAATTTTTTGGTGGCGGCACACTATCATCATACGATGCTGATGGACTTTGTCCAGAGCCTTGAATCAATTCGGGTGACATTGGCACTTTTGGATAATCGCCTGAATCAATTGTTGATGATTTATCACTTGACCGTGTTGTATTAAACCAAGTACTGCAACGATTTAATCGATTCGTGCATACCATTGATGCTTTTGATAACTTATCACTAATATCCATTAGATGACGTTTTGTTTTACCACAAAGTGTATTTGTACCATTTGTCTGACGTTCCATATTGTAATACAAATCTTTGGTTTAAACGGTTTCCGCATCCTTTATCACTGTTGCACGTTCAACTAATTTTTCACAATGTTAACTGGTATCCAATTCCTATGTCATGTGCTTTTATATTATTTTCATTCAACGGCAACTGGCACAATGAATATCGCCTACAGTAAGAAATTCACCAAGTGTGGTACTCGTTTCTTTCTCAAGACTTTCAATTATCTTTTTGGTTCGTGCTTTGCCTCTCTATTTGTATTGTTCTAATTGCTTCTAGGTATTTGGCCGTTTATTCGTAAACTAGACCCACTTGAATATTCTATGCACAAAGTGCGATTACAATTGTAATTAAAGTGTTCCTTTTGTTTAAAAATTGATACACAATGATCGGTGGTCGGTTGGTCTTAATGAGTTTTTCATGTAGTACCATAATAGTGATGCAATTGCTTTTAATTGTTATTAAATCCTGTGAACTGAAAAGAAAACAAGAAATACGATAAAACACACACCAAAATGGAATTGAATTATAAAGTGATACAATCCGTGATATGAACAAAACAAAATTGGTATTAAAATAATGGAAACTAAACATTAACACATCAATTAACTGAACTGAATTAATGCAAGTTGAAATCATCTCATTAACATAAACGCACCATTTTAACTGTCAATTGTTTTAATATCATCGGGTAAAATAAAACCACGAAAAGTTAATAAAATCGAATAACTTATGGTGTTGAGTTACCAGACAAACAATGGCGAATTATTCGCTATGGGAAATTTGCATGCCAAACATAAATGACCGAAATGATGTGGCATTTTTACACAGGTCATTTACATTTTGTGGGTGAATTTTGATGCTTTCATTATCATCAAGTATACCAAACATTTAATAACAAAACGATTAGAACGCAATACAAATAGTTTCGTTTGAATAGTTACCGCTCGGGGTGTTCAATTTTAGAATATTCTTTCGTGATGTTATTATATTTATTCTGTCTGTTTAATTTACGCTTTGAAATGCTATTGATTATTTTCCCAAGTGAAATTCAGCCACAAGGAAAATCGTTAATGAATTTTCCATTTTTCAAACTAAACCGCCCAAAATAAAAACGGAGGAAAATTTAACCGGCTGACAAACATAAATTGTATACCAGAACCTAGAAAACACTTTTTTTTCCGTCTGAACCTTTTCCATAACATAAATTATATGAATAAAAAAGCTAAACTAAAAACTCACTTAAATCCCAGCACCCAACAATGAATTATTAACGTGAATCGTTTGCTTTACTTTCTAATTCTTAAATATCCAATTTATATTGGAGTATGCTCTTCTATATTTCACCGTTTAGATTTATTTTTTTTCTTTTCGTTTTTAAAATAAAACGAATAAAAAAGTAGAAAATAATGTACATTTGTTTTATATGAGAATTAGATCGTACACGTACATTTATTTGATTATTGTTCATGACCAAAGAATGAAAATATAATATTCATTTTGAATGGGAGCAAAAAGCTTTTAGAAATAAAAAAGAAATAATTTTAAACAGAAATAATAAAAGATTCAAAAGCCATGAATTTTCATATAATTTCCACTAAATTTTCAACAGATTTTATAATTAATATGGAATACATACAATAAAATTTCATTTATGTGATGGTTTTAATTGAAGTACTTCCACCAAAAATATAAGAGAGTTATTAGGTTCAATTAAAGACATCGTTGATCAAATAATAAAATGCTTTTTTAAATGAATTATTTAAAAGCAAATTTTTTTATAATTCACATTATGGGGCCCACCCTTAATAATGAAATGGTAATTTAAAAATTCAATTTTACCTCAAGGGATCAAATATTGTTTATTGACTTTTGATTAAAAATCATTGTGACTGTGTATTAATGAATCAACTGTACATTTTATGAATATATTTAGTATTGCCACAATTTAATGTTATTTTCACATATTTATTGATCATTTATTATTCCATACCATAGAAAATCAATAATTTCTCATCCAAATGATATACCATTGTGTATTGTATAAATGTTTAGTCCATTTTGAGCACTGTTGGTGATGAATACGAACAATTCAATAGCATTTTATTTATCTTTATTTCAATTATAAACGAAATATGATTGCATGTTATCTTCATTTTGTTAAAATAAATTCAAGTGTACTAACTAAATGATGTTCGCTTTTTCTATTTTATTTTATTATCATTTATTCGGTTAATTGAATGAGTAAGTAATTGGACTATATCGTTATGTATTAATGATATACATAAATTGTCATACACATGAGAGATGGTATCGTTACCTAGCTAAAATTGGACAATTCTACCCTACAACAATTCAACTATTCCGTCATAATGTTTAGTGCTCCACCTGATGTACCTTTGTGAATGAGACACGTCCACCGTTTCACATTATAGTCCAAAAAAAGAGCGTTGGCTTATCATCAAAACAACAGCAGGTATCCTTAATTAAATATTTATGAATTCAATGTGAATTTATGGACGCGTTTATTTCTGTGTGTTGTTGTTTTTTTTCTTGTTTTTTGATATTCTGAACTAACATGTGATGGGTACATCACTAAGCATAAATTATATTTAAACAGAATGACTTCTGGTATATTATCATTATCTATACAGAATTATTATTTGATTAAACAACCGAATTGTTTTTGGTTTGTGTATTATAAAATCTAATCCATCAATTGAATGCAACAGCAATACATAACTAACAACGTATACCAGCTGGTATATTTTATTTTATTATTTTTGAATCGTATACAACGTTTATGATTTTGCCATAATGAAATTGTAAGATCATTTTCTTTGATAAACATTATCATGATAAACATAAAATGTATTATTCCAATAATATTATGATTCACATTTCAATGGTATAAAATCATAAGCATAAATGTGTAATAATGAAAATCAACTAATTCAATGGAAATTTGAATTTGACTTCTGGGCATGTTATTTACACCGCCACCTCTGTACAACCTTTTACATTGACTTTTTCAATTAAATGATATCAAACGGAAGCAACCTCAAGACGACCCACAAAGAACAAGAAAATAAAAAAGAAAACAACTGTTTGGCATGCCCTAAATAATATTGTGCTGGCTGTGCTGTTTCAATAATAGCAAAGACGATTCACTGCCACCTCATACCCTTAGCACCCTAAAAGGTGTAGGTGATATGCTCACTTTCAGTCTAGGATAGCACAACTTTCTTTTATGATAAACATACCTTCACTCATACTCTGGATTCAATTGATGCCATTATAGAACTGAATGGCATTATTCTAATGTACAATTTCCACTTGGATGGTAAATAATATAATTCAGCAACAGATCTTTTCAATTCTCTCCTTAACAATAAAGAAAAACCCAAATAATAAAAAAAGTAAAAATGATTTTCCATATCGTCAACAGTATAAGATAGAGAGATGGCATAGGTGTAAAGTAGGTATTTATTTATCAAATCAAATGATATTCTTCACAGTATATAGGAAAAGTGGGCACACATTCTTGCATACAAAGCGTAAATAATATCAAATTTCGTTATGCTGTTAGATGATGAATTCATTTTAATTAAATGTAATGCTCTCCACTTGAACAGAAGGCAGCAGCAAAGAAAAAAAAAATGGCAATTTATATGCTTTCAGCAAAATAAATTTTCGCTCATTTAGAATGGAATAGCAATTTGCTGTATTCCAGATATCATAGCCCAAACAAACAAAAAAAAACCATTTTAACACCATAAAAGAAAAATCTAATGCATCCGCGTCAAAATGTTAAAATTGTAATGGAGAACGGAAATAAAAACCATTAGAAATTCTTTGTTGAAGCATTTAGGCATTTATCATGTGTCTGATGTGCAAAATGTTTGCGTGTTAAAGGAATTAAAGGTGTATCCAACACCACTGTGGAATAATAAAAACTCAAATGATGAGGGACAAAACGCTAAATCAATTGGCATCCAATCGGTAGAGACAAAATACAGACGAAAAACAACAATGAATTTGAGGTTTTACATTCGTATTCTTTCCACGTGTAATATTCTATTTCCACAGAAACAGGAAAAAAAAATTTGAGATTAAAAGCTCCGGTATGTCATGGTTGATATATCAATTCAACGGCCCATGACAAAATTAATTTTCAATTTTTCATCTCTCACAATTTAACGGTCTTCATCTTATTGTGGCGCGCTACATTATCCAACGTGTTTCAATTGGTAAGAATTGTAAGTATCGTAATTTCGTACTCTCATAAGGAAACAGAAAAATATAAAAAAAAAAAACAGAATAATACGAAAATGTTATCACGCGTTTCAACATCCATTCAACAATTCTCAGGTGATCGGCATGAAAATTTCCATAATACAAGTCAATCGACCTAATCCACTCTATTTTATTCGACATAAAATACACCATGTAACCCAATAAAAGAGTACACCTTTTAACTATGGGATCAATGTTTGGGTTATCCATCTGGTCAGTGTCTGCTGTTATCAAATATAAATGGGCTGAGATATCAGCACAATACAATAACATAGGACGTGCCATCATCCCTCAATTTTGACCCAAAGCTAATAATATGTTCGCCATTCGGACAATCTAAACGAAACGACTCAGTTGAAAAATGAACACAAGTAATCCATCAGAGATTATTATTGTTCATTCCTCTTTTTTAACATTTGTTTAACTCAACTGGACGTTGTGGACAGTTGTTATTATTTCTTTTATTCACAGTCACAATTTCTGCTAACCATCTATGGATGTTTAGAACATTCAAATCCAATCGTTCAGTGAGTCTTATGAACCCAAATAAATATCTTTCAACCTTCCATTAGTCAACTAACTGTTTCACCTCTTTCCAATTCTAATCCATTTTCGTGATACCATCCACAATTAAAGACACCTGATTGATATAAGGAAAGTTCAAGTGTACATTCCTCTGAAAGTTCAGAGCTGCCTAATTCAATTAATTCACGTGAATTAAAGACCGGCTGTGCTTCATTATAATTTACTTGAATGTGAATTAGACTTTTTTCTTATCATATTTACTGTATAATCGTGTACGCTTATTATGCTCACTTTAACTCCATTATAATGACCTAACATAATGAATATTAAATTTACCACGATAAAAGTAATGAACAAAAATTATTTGTTCGATTTTCTTCTCTCTCTGTGTATCAGATTATTAACTTAACTGTACAATTTGAATATTGAATGCATGAAAAGTTTATAATTTTCTTCGTATAATCGTCCTGTTTCTAATTAGCTGGCAATGGTTATATTCATTTAAATTTCTAACACTACAATTAAAATGGGGAAATATTTATGATACCATTAAATGATAATCTGTTTAAACTTTCAACACTAAATAACATTTAAGAATTCGAAAGTTTTATTCATCAGGAACCGTGTTAATTGTAGTATTATTGCACTCAATGTCAAGTAAATCGTAAAAGGACAAAATAGTCTACTTTGAATTTTGGGCATAATAACAGAAAACAAAATTCATCTGTTTGTTACGAATAATTAAAATATTTTGAGGGCGTTAAATGCAGCAATTTAACTTACTTTGTTCAATATAAATGTAATGCCGCTGTGTTTAACATTCAAATTTCATTTATTCTATCCTCTCTTTCATTTATTTATTTTTTTTGTATAAACGGATAAATTTATCATCAAATTTGTATACAAAATTCTTCTCATTTTTATCATACATAATATTACCATTTAAAGTTATATGGCTGCTTGATGATAAAACTTTATTTCCTTCTCGGTGTGTTTTGCTTCCTTATCCTGTTACCCACTTTAACACCAAATCTATATGAATGAGACGCACACCAACTGAAAGTTTTTACTCGCGGCAGTAAGGATTTTATGTCATTCAACTTTCTTTTTTATTCCGTTGATGACGAAAAATAGAATTTTTTGTTACTTATAGAATTCGATAGAAAATGGGGTGGAAAATATTCTATTCTGAATGCGATAAGGTTCAATTGTCGACCAAAATAATAAATAAATACTGTGTATGTAGATGTACAGTCACAATGCATTTATGTGGAGATTTTATGCCACAAAGGAATTTTTATAGGAAATATTCTACATACGTTTTTGTTCAATTTACACATGGACATGAATGTATAAATGAAACCACTCACCAGGAAAAAAAAACTTAATTTTTGTTGTTGTTTTACTTTTCCTTCACTAACTTTTATGATTTCACAAAGAAACTTTTCATTTCCAAAAGTTGCACTCCCAAAATAATTTGGAATTTTTTAATAAAATTTTCATCGAAAATACTATCAATTATTATCTTTCACATGTTTTACTATTGTTTCACTTCGTTAAAAGTTAAAACTAATCTTAAGATGAGTAAACATTGACATTTTGTAACTCTAACAAAATGTTAACTATCTATGAGTTTTTTTTATTCTTTTCACTGGATAATTAGATTTTCACAGATGGAAAATTGTTCATTGTTTCCTTTATTATTTGTGATTCAATTGTATGACTTTTCATGGATGGAAAATTTATAAACAATCACTATACAAGTACGTTCTTAACACTGAATTTTTGTTTTAAAAGAAAATGCCGTTTTGGAGCAATTGATATTCACACCCAACACGAGCAACTTATATCGAAGGAATGAATGAACGTGAATCGGTACTTCGGCAATAATCCGATGTTGTGTGCGAAAAAAAAAAAGTTACTTCCGAATGGGTGGGTGGAATTTTTTCGTACATCGAAAGTATTTTAGTCGTTGAGCGACTAACTACCGTTTCCGGTTGTAAAGAAACTATCGCCGAAATGAAACTTTTGGAAGCTTTTCATTAGCGAGTACGCAAGAAGAAGCGTTTGCCTAAAGTGTGTCACATTCTCTTGTAGCATTAACGCTTCAAATTCGTTCAAATAGAATTCTATTGCGATTCATTTGCAACATTTTAAATTTCAATTTCAACAGAGAAAGCGTTTTTCTAAAGAGTCCCACATTCTCTTATCACCATTGGTTTTTGTACATAAATGAATTACGGGAAAATCACATGTTGTTTCTGATATCAATACAAAATTCATTTGTTGCTTTACTCATTAGTCTGTCTCACTTGAATCTGCGAATGATTTTAAAGCGCATGTTTACATGATCCTTTGAATTTACCTTCACTATGCAAGTTAATAATTATTATTTAGTTCCACGGAAATCAATGTTTTCTCAAGTAATTTAATATTGAATGCATCGTTGAATTCCTAGAGAACTAAAATAATTAAAAATCTTCTCTATACAATTTTAGATTGAATAGTTTGCAGTGAAATCCATCATTTGGATACTCTGTAATCTCAAGGGTTTTATTGTTAACCGTTATTATGCATCTGTCAACAAAAGTAATTTGGAATGAGATATTCCACAGTTTTATTTCTTTCTAATAGCTGCCAGTCACAAACAGATTTGTAATTTTGCATTCAATTTATCTTTTGCACAAAACAGAGTTGGAAAATAAACATGATGGAATAACATAATAGAATGGAATAATAATAAAGTACAATGGTTTTAATTTATCACAACAAACGTTTATAGTAATTTTCTTTCATTTTTGAACATTAAATCTTACACAGTTTTTTTTTTTAATTCTTTTAATGATAATTATTTTTTGCTTGTTCTGTAAGTACATCAGTTTGCTTATTTCTTTTTACTTTTTTTAAATTAAAACTATAATCATAATGTATCAGATTTTGAATCTCTATATTTATTAAAGTTTTCTTTATTTTTGTTAAATTAATATTCATTTTTTTTTTTGGTAGTTGTTGTTTCGTAGTTCACTTATATTATAATAATATTTAATCAACATGTTCATTTTAATTTATTTGATTAGATTATTTAGATTGTTTTAGCTTGATTTAAACAATAAGACAGGAACAATAGAGAACGATATGCTATTAGATGGGTGGGAGGGCAGCTAAGTTGCTGTTAAATGGCAATATCGAGTCCATATTGTTGTGGACATTTTATAGAGGTACTAATGACTCCTTTCAGTTAATGCGATGGGTTTAATTCTGTGTTACTATGCAATAGTCTATAAAATAATAATGTTGACCACTGAACCATCATCTAATTGTAATTTCTGTGGTGCAGAAGGTCGTATTCGTTTTGATTAAAATGGAATTCAGGATCACTGTTTTATTGTTTTTGTAACGTTTCTCACTAAATAACATCAATACTATATTATGGTGTAGATAGATTGTAAAGTATGGGGTTTCATCGTTATCTCATGATTGAATTTGATTCACTTTACCAGTTCTACTCTATATTTTAACATTATTTGACTAATTACCATTTATTGATTTAAAATTATAGTGTAACTATCGTCTTTCTATAGATTTTCTTTTTCCATTTTGATATTAAATACGGAATTGAATTCCATTAAGCATAGCTATGAAAGCATGTAAATTTGTTGTATGCATCTGACTATTTAAAAAATAGAAATTTCATTTCATAATTGATTCACAATTTTACTCTAGAAGTTTGTTCAATATTTTGATAGTATTTCCGTTTCAATCCTGAACTTTTCCATTGATTCATTAGTCCTTATCAATTATTTTATTTATTTTGATACATTCTCTTTATTCTACAATTTAATTTTTATTTGATTTTCATATTAAGTGAGTGAAGTAAATCGTTCATTTAATTCTAGAAAATTTAAAGTGACTACATAGGCCGTCACGTAACAGTTGTACGTTTATGCTGTTCATCTAAAGTTTCATTTTTTTTTTCCTTTTCTAAATATCATAATAGTAAATAGTAAATAGTAATAGTAATAGTAAAAGGATTAGGTCACAGATAGAGAGTGCTTATTTGTATAATACAGATTTGACTAGTGAACCGATTAGTAGCCCAAGTAGATGGGCATAAAAGGTGTATAATTATTAATTAATTTAATGTATAATATGTCTCTTAAGATTGTCACATTACTCAAAAATTTTTACTCTTAGTTTTAATTACTTTTTCCAGTAAACCAGTTTCTTAATTTTCGTAAAACACTAACACTGTGTGTTTAAATTATCCATAGTTTATGTCTTGCATATTACAATTAACAATTGAATATCACACACAAATCCATTGGATTACTCATTCGATCATAAAAATCTTCTTTTTTTTTTGTTTTTGTTTTTAGGCCATTAAAATTTTAAATGAAAAATAACATTCTTAAATTTCATTTATATTCATCATAAAATCCCAATTAATTCACATTCACAGTTAATTATCTTAGGTCTTTTACAGTTAAATTTAAATTTCTACTTAATTAAGTACAATATATTTATAATTTCTCATATTTTATTAATTTTCTATATAGAGAGTTACCTCTATCATAAAACAAAAGTATTCTATTATTTAAAAATAATGTATTTCTTTAATTTCTTTTTCTTTTAAATGGTGTTCATCTTATTTTGATATCAAGTTAAGTTTTTTTTATTTTCAAAGTAAAATTTTAATCCATTATCCAATTTTTTTTTTACGGTAGTTAATAAGGATTCAATGAACTCGTATCAAATGATATGGAACGTAAATAATTTTAGTGTACCGTTTGATGGGTGAAAGTCATAAATGCTATTACATTGAAGGAAAATCAGTTTATGTGAATTGAACATAAAACATTTACATAAAATAACTAATAGAATGCTGAAAGCCTTGGTATTTGTCTAACCTGAGCATTGTCCTATACAACACTTGTATATTTTGGCTATTGTTTCGTTTCATTTATTTTAACCCCTCTGGTAAGAGGACATCCAGAATTTTAATTGAATGAGATTGGTGCTCGTTTATTCAATCAATAAAAAACAAAATTTTCAAAATTGTGCTTGATTTAATGTATTCAACAACATTTTCCACCTGCGAATTGAATCAATGTAGTTGGTGGCGCTAAAGAGTAAGAGGAAAAGCGCCAGTGTTCATAAATTCAAATCCCAACAGTGAATTGGTTTTTTTGTTTGTTATGAATATTGTCCATTCATTTAAAGTACCATCAATTTTGATCTCTATTATGAAACACTCTAATGACATTGGAGCTTAATTCAACAACCATCCTATCGCATAATTCGTTAGAAGGGCAGCAATGATATCCAACTGTCACTATTATTTGTAATTCACTGAAACTAGATTACCAATTTCTATAAAAGTGAAATTGCGTAAAAACTGTTTACAATTCAATTGCGAATTGATTGAGAAAAAAAAAACTATTATTTCCAATTTAAAAATGAAATTGGTATTTCATTTACACTTTTTAAATTAAAATACGATATGGGAAGATTGTGAATAAATCAATTAAAACGATTGAAACTGATAAAACAACTATTACCACTTTTCGGTGATAAAACTATCTGTACACTACTTCTGTTTGTATAATCTGATTTGTATAGCTGACCATTACAATTTATTGTGTTTGTTCAATTGAACTATTCATGTGTTATTTCACGACTTTTTTTTTACGATTGGATAGTAAACGGTATCTCGAACACAAAGTGAAAATGAATTTGATAACATTTATTTGAAGTACACAGTTTATTTCAATTCAGTTCAGAATATTCACATTTTCCACAAAATCAAACAAATGAATTTCGTTGAATTTAATGTTTCGCCATGAGATGTAAAGAGAGAGCTTTTTCATTTTAATCTTTGAATTTACGTTCTTTATGTTCGTTGAATACAAGGGAATTACGTAATTCCTGTAAGTATTAAGTCAATCTCTAATTAGATTATGATGTGAATGTATATAAGGAATGATTGTGAATTAGTTAACGATGGTTTTAGTATTCTCTTTGTTTTGTCCTTTCACATCAAATACTTTCAGTTACTCCGAATTGTATTATGTGTCTATATGGTTATACGACATATTTGTATACCGTAAGGTATTTGAAAACTTTTATAAATTTTTAAGTAGGAAACCGTATAAATCGATACTTTTCAATTATGTATTCCTTAACTGCCAATCATTTAAATTCTCATACATCCATAAGGTAACAATCTGGTCATTATATGTATAACTTTCTTACTGGAAAAATGATGGTTTTTTTTTTGTGAAGAAAAGTAAAATAAAGTTTCCATTACTCGTTCTATTTATCCTATCTGTGGGTTTTTTATTTTACCTTTCGATTAAGAAGAAATATTATCATCCACCTTCCTCATTAAATGGTATTTATAAATGAACGAAATACCAAGTCGAATGATATACTTTGTACATTAAATAATTGATACTCATTAATCTTTTTTCATTGAAATGGACACAAAATGATTTTATACCATCCATTTTACACGTTTTTACCACCAATTTGATGAATTTGCTTAAGTAAACAATGGTACCGTTTTAATAATCATTATAAAATGAGTATTTAAATGGTGCACAGCTATATTTTGATATTTTACATCTACTGATTGATTCGTCTACTCAAATAATATGGATTAAAATTAACAGAAAATATTAAATGCTAAGGAAAAAGTAAAGAACTTTTGAAAGATTTCATGATAAATGATTTCCACCTTTTTCATCTATTTTCTACTTGAGTTTCATCTAATTATAAATTTCTGTTTTTATGGTTCATCGCTGTTTTTCACCACCTGCACACTATTGAATAAATGGATTTTATTAACTGGAGTACAATGTAAACCAGCAACCACTGGTAGGTGTTTCATAGAATTTTCATTTTATTTTTCGTTTAATTTAAAGTAAATTACTTCAATAGTCTCATTCTATAAATTAATCAAGTGATATTATAAACGTCCATTAACCATCCACTATGTCGTTTGGTTGACTACTCAAAATACACAATTTACATTGAAGTGTCTCATATTACCCAGTGAGAGTCAATTATAATCTAATTTTATGCACAAATATAGGCCATTCACAGCAATATCAACTATTATAGAATCACTTCTCGGCTGTTTCATTAATTCATTAGCAATTAATAATTAGTTTAATAAAAATAGAAAAAAAAACAACAGAGAAGAATAAAATGATATCAGCCCTTATAGTTCTACCCTATAGATACTTCTCATAGTTACATATAGAACAGATAATAGAAATTAGAGCCTCAGTTATGGCACATTGTATATAACTTCACTAAAGGCCATCACTCGAAAAATTGCAATGACACAAGAATTCAGTACTAAATCGTTTTGTCTTAGCCCGATGGTTCAATAGATATAATTTCAGTTTTCAACTAGTTCAACAAGTATTTAACAAACATTTATCAAATAAATAACATTATCATTCAACTGAATTTTTATAATGAAAAAATTATAGTAACACAATTCTCATTCATCATCCTTAAAACAACATTATGTATCAATGTTCAATACAGTTAACATAGATTTTAATAAATGTCATTACAATTCGAGTTTCTTGTTTTAATATGAGATTTAAATTGTTTTTTTTTCTTTTTATTTCTTTTTAAAGAGGACACAACCAATAGTTTCATTGAATTTAAATTGTTTTGTAAATGATGTACATAGAATAGTATTTTATAATATTCAAATGTACCACAAATATGTATAGCGTATATAGAAATAACATTAAAAATTCTATTGATTATACTTTCATTGTCTCAGCTCATTCCACTACTGAGTGGAATTACTAAAATATGTTTTTAATGATATTTATGCAATAACAAATTCAACATTCCACATATTTTGTTTATATCAATTGTTTGATTATTTCTGTTTTTTTTTTTCTCTTTACGTTCTTTTAGTATGAAGATATTATAGAATTTAAATTTCAATATACTTTAAATATCAAATTTAATTTGAATCACCGGATTATATTCATTTGGTGTACGATAATATAATATTATATGATATGATAATTACAAAAATACAATTTCTTTTTATTTTCTTTTTTTTTTTTTTTTTGTTTTCAATATATGGATGGATAACGTAATTGTTCATCCATATACAAATATTGTTTGACAATATAATTAAATTTATATTGGTGTGATGATGTCACAAATATCATTAAATTAATTGTATTCAGTAACACTCTTAATGCTTCTAAAGTAACAACAATCACTATTGTCCACAAATTCCGTCATGGGGAATCATTTGAATCGAAACCAAATGAATGCATTGGAAACAACGGATACCATCCGCCCACTTGTTGGGCTAAATTTAATTTATCAATGGATAATTCTGCGCCACCTAATCCTTGATTGTGCTCAAAACCAATGCATCTTTGCCATACCATTATTACTAGATTACGCCCAAACACGTCTGATGCCTACAAAATGTAATAAATGTTACCGATATAATCAAATCAATATAACTTGGTTCAATTAAGAGTCAATTCTATTCATACCTGATAGCGTAACGTTTGTTTGAATATTGGCTCTGCACAGTGTTTGATTACACGCGTTTTCTTTTTGAATCTTAATCGATCACCATCTTTTAAATAACATTTCACATATGTGTCCGGTGGTGTTTCACAATCAACAGGTACTATGTTCTTGGCCGATATAACATCAACCTCAACGGTACCCTTAATCTTCAATAATCCTAGTTTCAATTCACCATACCGTCCAGTGTTTAAACGATAACCTTTGGGATGTACTTGTCCCGGTCCAAGAATTACTTTTGGCTCTGCATGTGACAATGAATTCGTTGAACTCTTCCACATATAACCATATATTGGATCAGTTAAATCAACATCTGACGGATGATTGATACTGGACGTACTCAATCTAAAATCACCCATATTTACACAACTTTCCTTACGTACACGACTGGCACCTAAAAATCACAAAATCATTCAGCTATTAATAGACTAAACAATGATAGAATTAAATTAAAAGACGTACGTCTCATTGCTAAATTCGATACTTTTTCAGTGCCGGTTAAACTCATTGTTCGGCCCAGCTCACCTTTAACAGCCTTTAACGAACGTAAAATCTCTTCCGGGTCACGTTTCACACACGACGACCTTCTTCGGTCTCGCATATATGTAGCAGGTGGCGCAGCCTCTTGATTCTCTTCACGATCCTGAAACGATGACCTTCGAGAGCCAGGCAAAGAACGGGAAAAATCTTTACCCAATTGATATACCTCTACCTCCAATTGTTCAGACTGCGATGAGCCACGACGGCTGCCGCCCATCCATGCGTGATCAGGATGAAGAAGTAATGTACCATCACCAAGTGAATCCACATCATCAGACACGGATCGTTGAAAAGCATAATTATTACGTGGCAACATGCGATACGAGTCATTCACACCGGCTAAAGAGCCACGAGGTGATGCATTTGGTGTCTTTGATAACGAATTACTTCGTATTCCTTTGGGATCTTCTAAACGATACCAAATTGCTCTGTCATCGAGAAATGCCTTTTGCAGATCCACATTACACTCCCCCAAAAAACATGATTCCGTATGAGGTACCAAATCCCACAATTGAATTTCTAAATATCGATCCATTAGACTATCAGATGGTATATTAGTGAATGTTAACGTGGCATTCCATATTGGGCTTTGCGATGGTACAGATACTTCAGTTTGGGCACAATGTCCATCACCACTATATCATGTGAAAAGGAAACATAAAATCATTAAAATGAAAACGATTTTGATAAAAATACAGATAATACAAGTTGAATTTTCCCGCAATGAAAAACCATCAATGGAATTTAAAATTAGAGTTTCGTCCTTTGCTTTTTTTGTTTTTTTTTTTTTTCACTTGCAAAATGGAAATATGATTGCTATCTTAATATTCGATTGCTGAACAAAAGAACGAGACCAAGAAAATAATGAAATATATTTGAATTTAACAATGTTCAGTGAAAAGAAAAAACAGATTATAAAGTTTAAATTTTCCTTATATTTGGTCTCGGTTTTACATTAGTGGTGGTATGATTGAGGTTCCATCATAAACGAAATGTGGAAAAGTTTGCAACAGATTCGTTTGTTCAAGGCATTCTAATTCTCTGTGATTTCTTTCTTATTATATGAATGGTAAAATCAGAGAATTCTTCCACCTTTTTGAACTTGAAAATATGATATCAATGTTATTGGAAATTAAACGTAGTGGAATGAGGTCACAAAACCTCATTGAAATTAAACATTTTTTATTTTTTGCTGATGAACAATGAACATAATAGAGATAATTGGCAAATGTTACTTACGCTCTTGGTAAAATTTTAACTTTGGCATACGCTTCCGGCAATGATCCATGACCGAGTGAATCATCACGTGGCGCTAAATCATCAGCGCCCATTAATGAGACTACTAATTCGTTGCCATCCTCATGATACCATACTTGGATTTGTATACGGCCAGTCACTAAACGTTCGCGTGCCAATTGTTCCTGTAAATATTTAAACAAACCATTAATTAAATGTGTTCATTATTACCATAATAATATCGATTGGTATAAAACAATCGATTGCTAAAAGCAATTTCAATCTTTTTTCTTCTGCTTGAGCATTAATCAATTTTAAAGAATAATTAAGAAACTTGTAATTAAACTGCAAAAGCACAACCCAAAAAAAAAAGAATCAATAACCAGCTTTCTATGTAGATTAACAATTATGGTTTTCATGCAACTAATAATTAATTTGAATGATAGCAATTTACATAAATGTGAACGATTGAATACAATAGTTTTAATTAGATCAATTGCAAAGGAATTATATGGATACTAAAGTAATTTTAATAACATTACAGGATAATCAGACCAGACAAGCTGGTGTTGGACCCATTGTACAAAAAATGTATCTTAAAATTAATTAATCATGATATTGGTTGAGTGACGCATAAAACAACAGTGCATTGAATGGGATAAAATTCTAAAAGCCATCACCGTTCATTTGACAATGGTAAATTCTAACGGCAAACAACATTCAACACAACATTTTGTGCAAAAGGCATTTAATGTTTTCCCTTAAAAATGGGTTGCCATAATTAATCCTTAAATGACTATCAATTTAGCATGTCATTCAAACCAAGAAGTAAAGAGTAAAAGGTGCTCTTCATCACTGATCTGGTTGTGTACATCAATTTGAATATTAAATTATTCAAACAATAAGGTTGCCAAAGTCTATAAGATCCCTTATAGTCTTAAATCTCATCTATAGTGATTACATCTAGCACCACTTGAATTGCAATAAAGAAAATATTAGTCACAATTTCCAAGCAGTTAAACAATATTTCAGTGGAAAGATTATATCTTATTGATAACAATAAAAGAAATTGTCGTCATGTCACAAACATCAAATAACAATATAATATCTTGATAATAAAGGAATCATTATACAATATCATATTGAATTATGACTATTTTTATGAACAAAGCTCTGTACACGCTCATAATATTCCAAGTAGTTTTGCGTGTCAACAGCATATAATAATTAAGGAAAATTATACTTTCAGTTCATTTAATGGATCAATCTTCAATCACAATAATTAGATCCATAATTTTCTTTATTTCGCGTGAAAAATCATTCAATAAAATGTGTTTTTAATCGTCAACTTACACCATTAGAATTATAATATTATGCGTAACTCTAAGCAACGTACTATGAAATAAAATCGTAAGTAAAATTTGAACTTTTCTCAGTTACTTATGTTATAACATTGTTTACAAGTTTTACAGTAACTGGTTGTTATAGTCTTTTTAAGAAGAAAGAATCGCTTGAAAATTCATATCCTGTGTGTATTTTACTTATCAAATTTCAAGCATTGTGATGAATGATTGTTCACATTTGTATTTTCTTTGAAATAGACTTTTCAAAGTCTCCAACTGAATTAAACTCAGATATGATATCATTGAAAACTGATTGAGTTTAAGTATGTATGGTATACGATATACGTAGGAATTAAGTATAAAAAACATCATACGGTGAACATCAAATTCATAAGTTAAGTAAAAGTATTAGAGTTTATGCAAATCCATTGAATTTGCTGAAGGAAAAAACAACGTTTTAGCATCAAATATCTGTTGAAATGTTTTTATTTTCTTTCACCACTTATGAATCATCTTCTCAATTTCAAACGATGGAAGTTTGGTCTTAATGCCATCATATACTGCTTGCATTCATTGATATGCCACGCAAACATAAGTACGTATATACATAAATATAATAAAATGATGATGAAAATGAATTGATAAGATACCAAGAGATGCTATGAACTTTTCTTATGAACTCAATACTATTGACTCAGTTGGTATTCCGTGAACGTTTCATTGTCGAAAAAAAAAAGAAAAACTGAATTTTTCATATTAATGGATTGTGAAAAGCAGTTGATGGTATGCCAAATGCTGAAATAAGTAATTCACGTGTTCGTCGTAGTTTTTGCTCGTTCTCTTGTTACATACATACATCCTCGGTTGATATGAAATTAACAGTAAAACATTAATTTTTGTTTGCATGCATAATTGATGAAATTATAATGGATAATTGGTACTACATGATTAATGTATATATCTATCAACCAATAATGTACGATAGAATGCAACATGCAAATGGAAATTTTGTGTATTTATTAGTATATTGGTATTTATGCGATGGTAAATTAGTAAAACAATTGATGTGAAATATCAATATTTGACACTGTTTAGTGATCCAGAATGTTTATAGGTGATTTGTTTTGATTACTTGGGTGATAGCAAAAAATAAAACTAATGACAAATTGGAAAATAAAAAAATCCTTGGTTAATATCATGATTATACATTGTCGGTGAATTAAAGCACATAACCGATCTACTGAAATGCATTAATCAATGTGGTAGAAGATAATTAATTCAATTATGTCATTTTAATTATAATTTCAAGCAATCACCGTTTTTAAATGTGAATGAATTTGAAAGGCATTTAATGTGAAATTTATTGTGGTTTTGTTTATTCTGTTATTTTTCATTTTAATACAGTAGGTAGGATAAAGTATAAAAACCATAAATTTCTATGTGAATTAAGTGAAAAGTAAATAATTTATCCTAAATAGAGTATGTAATGTATGTATATGGGCCAGAATCAATGCCATTTATATACAGAAATGTTTTGTTACGGTTCACTGTTTGATTCAATTATGTTAAATTAAATACAATGTACATAATATGTAGATAACGCATTATGGCTTATGAATTTTTACACTGCCATCAGTCAATTATAATATTTTGTTCAATGGCAAACCAAACGTAATGTTAAATAATCAAATATCATTTTAGTGGGAGAATGGGTATTTAGTTGATACAAGGCAAGAAGCATATGTACGTTATGTTCACCTCAATTCAACGATAATTAATTATTAAATTACAGTTATTTTATTTAACTCTAATGTACAATCTGGTATCATACATTTGTTACCAGAAGGAAAAGCATATTAAATGATACTTTCTTATAGTTTTCATTTTCACAATCACTAAGTATAGACGATTGTTTAATACATTCATAGTTAGTAACAGTTATAATTATTTATATATAAAATAAAGGGCTGCATGTAATTAATTAAATAATATTACAAGTTTTTAAAATTTTAATTTCATTTGTTTTGTTCGTTCAGCTAAAATAAATCATTCGATTTATACGATAGTTGCATTACATACTAAACATACAAAATGTGTATCAGATGGTTTAATAGAAAATTGTACAATTGCTATTATAATAATTAATAAAAAAAAAAGTTTATAATTATGAATCAGATTAATCATTCTATAGTTAGAGAAATATATATATATCTTATGCTTTAAATTAAATTCATTTGCCATAAAAATAAATATAAAAAAAAAAGAAAAAAAAAACTATGCAATATGTACACGTACATAATAAACATTATAAAACAGTATCAAAATGCATCGTTTTAGTTCATTTAATATGTGAATAGTTAGTTTCAATTTCATCATATTTAATTTGTTCGTATGATTTTATACTCTTTTTTAAATTTAAAATTGTAGTAATAATAGAATGCATATACATTGATATACAATATATCACAGTTACCCTAATACCTAATACCATCATAATAATTTGTAATTACAAATGCAAAATGCTTTCATACATAACTCGTGCCAGCTGGGAGCTAAAATTATAGTAAGTCTCATAAAGGTATATAATAATTATCATATAAAATGTATTAATATGGCGTGCGCTTGCAGGATTCAATCAAACATGTTATTTATTTAATTAATGTTTTATATATATATATTAAAAACGAATAAAATACAATCCTTAACATTACCAATTGATAGAAAACAATTCAAATAATTAAAATGAAAATTATAAATGAAACCATAATTAAAGTTCAACGTAAATTAGATAAATTGAATATGCAGAAAATAAATCTAAAAAAGATAACAAATTAATTGTATTTTATGGATGTACAAAAAGACATTTAATTAAATGGCGAGCGAATGCAATTATGGAAATAATTTGTTCATATATCATATGCATATATTTATATCGATTGTGTATCAAATGATACACATTATTTGAATGCAACTAATTATCATTGGTCGTTGTTTTTAACTAAAATCATATATCTGACTAGCATAATCATTGAAATATAATTTTTTTAATCAGACACAAAAAATATTAAATTCACTGCACTAAAATTTATGAAACAAATGAATTACAAATATGTAGAAGATGATAAAAGTCTCAGTGTATAATATCTTTTAATGTTAAATGTGAGACAATGTAATACAGTGTCAGGTAAATAAAAAAATTAATTTTTTTAGTCAGGAAATAAATTGAACAGAAAATCAATATTTTTACAGAAAATAAAAAATAAAATCATTGACATGTATTGCATAGTTTGAGGTTATAAAACTCAAATGTAACACATAAATAATTGTAGTGCAGTATTCTTATGTTCATGTGACAACAGGTAGAACACTGTCTTTGTTATATTAATTTTTTAAATTCTTTGTTTTACGTTCTACTATGGTTTAGTAAGACCTAGGAATTATCAACATGATATCCTACCATGAATTTTTTTTAATTAATTTAATTCCTACGGTCGACTAGTAAAGCTAAGAAATGAAATGATAAAAAAAAATCCGGTCATTTCTATGCACAATTGTTCTAAATATGTATATTATGCTTAAAACGTATAATTAACATAAGTTTATATAATATTCTTTTCAACATTCGAGCTTCAACAAAATGAAAAAAAAAAAAAAATTAAATGGAAAACATAAATATTAGTTTTAACTAGAATTGTTCAATTTGAAAGCATTTATGTATATCTGATTAAGTTTAGAATAGAATAAATCAATACTTGAGGCCTTTTTTTCTCAAAATTAAATATTCAATCTTATTACGAGCAATTATTAATCAATTACACTCAAAATTAAATTAAAATCAAATTCAGCAATATCAAACCTAACTAGTTATGCTTTTAATTTTATTTTTGATTTTATATAAACATGACTTTAATCAATTGAAATGTGGATGAATAATTTTAAGATAAAGAAAATTAATTACCATCATTTTGAAGCATCCGATTATTCGATTTAACCATTCGTTTTATTTAAGTATCCTTAATGGGTGTGTATTTAATGAGACGATTTAATGATATTTATTGGTAACCACATAATAATGAATAACCAATGTAACCAATGTCGAACAGAAAATAATATGAACAAGTATGAGTTTTATAAATAAAAAAAATTTGAATAATAATGTGACGCCCTAATTTTCTTTTTTATTTTCCGATTAAAGTCCTTGGTATTGAAACAAAAATGAATTCATTCTTTAACTCACATTAAGAAAATTTTGAAACTAAAAGAGAAAATTAACGGAATGTATCCATAATACATTCCATATTAATGTAGGTGAAAAGTATAACCGCGTTAATGTGAATATAAATAAAATAATGTACATGGTTTGTTCATATCTGGTTTTGTAGCTCCGTGTTTAATACATTTTAAGCTCAATTCACTGGCCATTCAGAGTCAAGATGATGAAAAACATAAAATCTGAATAAAACTCATAAAAATTTTTTTTTTTAAATTCATAATGAGAACACAAAAGAAAATAAAAGTTTCTCTGAAAGAAAATAAAATTCGTTTATTTCTTCGTTTTAACTTTTGCCCAGAATTGTTTTTTTTTTTTTGTTTTTTTTTTCTCGAATTCTCATCATTTTTGGGGTTGAATGCAAGCATCTTTTGATTGTCAGATTCGAAAACAATTTCATTTTTAATCACAACTTCATGAATTTATTTCTTCGCGTATTATTATCAACTCAAGAAGCTTATTAATAACTGGAAGAAGTTTTTGTTTGTTCTTTCTTCTGTTGCAATTTCAATGTTAATCGTAATTGAAAATTAGGATTTCCAACATCCAATGGAATTTTAATGTTAACAAGAGGGAAAAAACTTGAAAATCGAAACGCGATAAATAACCAATTAAAGTATAATTAAAGGAAAATATAACATTCTTGAATCCATCAAATCATCCATGCGATAATTTAAAAGAGCATTTCACTTATGTAAATATAATTACATTATATTGTATTTCTTCTATATTTTATCATAAATTAATTATAGATAAATGTTTATGTATATCTCTATATATGGAATAATTTTTAATATTTAACATAAATACCTTATCAACATCATTTGCATCATCATTCATTTATAATTTTAATGTATCTACCATTATATTCATCATTATAATATTATTGTTATTGTTAATATCACACATAATATTGATTAATATTCTTAATATTTAATATTTAATAGATACAATTTAATATTCTTAGTTCATTTCCATTCATCTTTAATGGTTACCTATAACTTACACCACATAAATTTTTAAGTGTTTTGTATCAATTGCTAGTTAAACTAACTGCTATTATACTTTTAAGATTTTGAAGGTTTTATCAATAACCTTCATCCATGTCTCAACGATGTATTGTGTGGTTCGATTCATATTGAATATCCTTTTATGTAAATTATGCGAATTCACAAGACAGCAATTGTCCAACAAGTCTGATGTTGCTTACAATTTAATTTATACTGTTGCATATATACCATTACACTATGTAATACAATGCATTAAAGTTTCAATATAATCATCCTCGTTTCTACTATAATATGGGTTTTGCTCAACGTGAGACTCTTGATTGTTGGTTCTGTTCTCATTTTCCTTGATATTTTTTTTTCATTTCTTTTTGTATTTTATGAACGTAGAAAATACATAGATGTGTATCTAACCTTATAAATGTAAATTATGAATCTCACAGGACCCAAAACTAAATTGTGGTTTCTGTATGCATATTTAAGTTCTTAATATACTTGATAATCAGACACACAATATTAGTTTGTATGGAGATATCAATTCTATTCAAAACAGCCTACAGAGAGCAATCCTTTAATTATTTAACAAACAAAAAAAAAAAACATAGAGCCATAGTCTATCGATATGATATAGCTCAAGTTTATATAACATAAAATATATAACAACAGTAGATATAAACATAATAATAACACTACGAAAAGTCCCTTACTATCTAATTTGAGTATTGACTATAAATGCAGATTTTCTAGGTCTTATCTGCCTTATAGTTTTTAACGGCTAAGCATAAAACTTCATAATTCTAAATTATGCTATACATTCAGTTATGCTATCAACAGTACTTTATACAGTTTATTTTTTCTATTCTAAATATTCTCTCTTGTTTTTGGTAACATTTTGCAATAGAACAAAATAATGTTTATGCATATTGTAGAGTGAAACTTAAAAGCATTGGTAAAGAATAATTTTTTATTCAATGGCTCGCTATATGATTGTGCTTTGTAGGATAAGTAAATCCCACCCGCATATTAATACATTTGATGGCATGTAAAAACTATGTAAAATCATGACATGTTTTAAAGGACTTCCCATCTGACAAGAGTTATATTTACATTTAAAATAACAGAGAAAAAAAAATTCTTTTAATTCTGATCCACTCTATGATCCATCATATTCTCATCTTAATTAATATCAGCATTTGTATCTTTCCAGTTCGTTGAACAATTTTAATTTATGTTGAAACGTTTATAGTCATGGGAATTCATGTAATTAATTCTAGTGCAGGTAAATTTTTTGGAGTTAGAAGTTAAAATTAAAATAATAAAGTTTAGTCCTAGAAGTTTATAATTATCGATTCTCATGCTCAATCTGTTCAATTTACTTTCAGAAGTATCCTCTTGCCACTAATCAATTTTATCATTTTTGATATTCATTCAATGACAATGTACTGAAAGTGTTGACATTGAATTGTAAGATAAGTATCATTAACTATACATAATTCGGAAAAGTATGCACATCATCTTTCGTTTTATACATGAAATTGAATCCCCATTCAATTCGATTACTACTAACATAGCTAAACTACAGAAGCGATAGCTCAAGCAGTTTTAAATATTGTGATACCAGGAATAAAAAAATTCTGTCTTTAATCCTCATATCATGATTTTTAACTTCTAATTGTAATCTAACATGGATTCACATTCAAATATAATAATACATATAATTTGTTTCCTCTAGAGATCTATTTATGTACGAATTATTCTTTATTTTTCCTAAATTAAGAATTCTAAATAAGTAATCGTTATTAGTTAATGTTTTTAAAAAAAAAAAAAAACAAATTTACACAATTTTGGTTTTAGTGATGCTCAATTGCGCATTAATGATTCTAATTATATTCTCCATAGGTATCGTTAAATGTTATGTACAAAATTATATTAAACGCAACATTAGATAACTAATCACTTGTTATTCTCACTGTCAAGTTAAAATACCATGAAATTATCAAAATCTCTTTCATTCATAATCATTTTGAATTTCCCTAATTGTAATTATGTTCAATCTACAGCCAACAACTCCCACATGCAAAATGGAAAATAATTCAAAAACTGAATGAGACCACATTATTTAATCAATTCAACGTTATTGAATCACTTTAATTATGTAAAATAGTAATGAACATTTCAATGAAACTCATCAACAGTATAAATACAATTAGCATGAGTATTTCAATAACAGATTCGTTAGATTAGAAGAATTCAACATTGATAATCTGAGAGGATTATTAAATAATCATGGTAACCAGTATTAAATCAAAATAATTGATCCAAACAAGAGATTAATCATGAAATTATTATGTTTCATTGTATAGAAATTAATGTCACTCTTGAATAGGTACAACAGGAAATATTACAGGAAAAATAAAAAAGTAAATTACAAATGAAAAATATGTTTAACACTTCCATAGCACAACATAAATTTTCCATAGTTTTTTTTTATTTTATTATTCTTTTACTGGTATTTGGTGTACAAGAGTATTCATTTTTGTTATACTGTACTGTTTGGAATTCCATTGAATGAGTGATTCGAAAATGTCGCGTATTCATGATTTTACGGAAATGACCCAGATTTCCATTGTGGTAGTTTGCGGTGGTCTAGAAATATGGCATAACACATTTAACATTCCCCCCGAGGAATTTAGTTTTGGCATACACTGTGTATACTGAAGTACACTGTATGTGTGTTGAATTACAACGTCCCTTATGATTGTGTCATAAACGTTATTAATTAGCACTCTTGAACATCATATCATTTTCTATAATTTAAATGTACAAAAACACAAAAGGGAATATCACCATAAGGTAAACGTGATGTTCATTAAATTTTTCCATAAATTCAGTCTCACTCTAGCTCTCTCTCTTATACAATTTGGTTTTTCTTCAATGTTGCAACACTGTTTTTCATATTATTATCATTCATGTCCTCCCAATTGACGAAGTTAGTTTTAATGTCAGTGTAATATTGTAAAATGACTTTCTTTTACCATACTTTCATTATGTTTGTTCAGGTATTTTATATTATGAGCATGATTCTGGTGCATTTTACATGACAAATAAAATTCAACCAGCAATTTTATATATTCGGTACGAGCTCATCAATACCCATAGGTAATGCATTACATGAACTAGAGTATCAGTATTGTTTTATCATAACATCTAGTTAATTTTATTATATTCAAAATGTATGCATCACTTTATATAAGATGAAAACTATTGAGTAAATAATATTCATGTGTAAGCTACTATTTGAATACAAAATCCATCAATTGTGTAATTTGTGTAAACTATTTCATTCAAGTGAATTGTATAATAAAAAAATTATTTATTCAAAATAAATAGAAAATTGAATTGCATTTACTGAAGTTAATTTAACTTTAACAGAAGGAAATAAAATAAAAACTGAAGAATATTCTTAGTGCGTTTTGGCTCACAATATGATATTTCACTAGTTAGTACACGTAAGCATATTGAATAACATTTTCATCATTAGTCTAACGTATGTTCAGCTTAACATTTTAACTCACGTGGTACTTACATCATATTTATTTTGAATTTATTATTCAATGAAATATAAATGCAAAGCCGTAAAAGGTTGTTTATTAAAGTTATGAAAAAACAAAATAACCCGAAACAATTTAATGGATAAATCAAATAAAATAGATTAAATACCAATTTGCCATATAAATAAATGTATAACTCTACCATAAAAGTATAATTTACAAGTTAAAATTCTCCATATTGTTGTGCAATAAACTTTAACGACATCCTTCCACTCATAACTGAACATAATTTCGTACCCAATCAAGTTTTGTAACTGTTTTTATTTCGAACCATCATAAATAAAATTAATTGAACTGTGAAAACTCATTTTTTTCATATTCATAAAAATTGAATATTTATAGTTCTGAAATGTATATGCAGCAAATACAATAGATTACCCAAAAAAAAAAACATCCTTATGATTAATTTCCATAATTGAATATTAATCAATTTGATACTTAAATATTACATACGGCCTAGGATTGTAATTTAATAATAATTTTTATAATTTCCTAGTGGCAAAAATTCAATTTGAAAACAAACAAACAATCGGTGACACTAATTAGCCCAAGTTTTAATGGAATAATTTAAGTTTTTGAAAAAGAATCAAATTTAAGAAGTTTAAATATTGTGTTTTGTGTTCAAAAAAAATTCCGTTTTTTTTTCTAATGAAAAAGAATTAAAATTGCAGTGTCAGACATAACAAATTATGATTAAATCCAAAGAAATAATTTATGCTGTTTAATGTGATTCGCGTTACAAAAACACTGTGAATATATATTAATTATTTTACTTCTTTTTACGACTAACAATTTATTAATTTTTTAGTTTTTTTTGTTTTGTTTTAAAAACACTATGGTTACTATAAATTGATATTAAATAGAGAATACATTAAAATGAAATATATTGTGTTTAAGATGAAAGAAATAAAAAAAAGAAAACAGGTAAAATAGATAACAAGATATGATTGTTATAATAAGAAAATAGTTTTATTTTTCCAAACAAAGTGAAAGAGAATAAAAGAAATTAAATGTGAAAAATAGAAACAGAAGAAAGTAGATAATAATAAGAAAGTAAAGAATAGTGAGATAAAATATCTATTTTTGGATTTGCACTCCATGAAAAGCACATTGTTACGATCATAAAGTATTCATTTAATTTTTTTTTTTTTTTTTGTTTCGGATAAGTTTTTTTATACCGGTGTTTTCGGAAGCTTTCTTCTTGTAGGTGATGACGGAGATTTATCGACACCATCAGATTCTGAAATCAACACGTAATATAACATTGAGTTGTCACTTAATTATAATCCAATTTAATGTGGATAACTTTTCAACAATACATGAACAACAAAATAAAAAAAAAAATGGAACAGAAATAGTAGACAGAGTACTGTAAGAATAGAGATGGATAAAATTCCTTGACTTTTGTTCACTTTATCTACCACCGCGAGTTTATAACTTCTCTCAATTACGTTTCATCGAATTCACATTGCATATCGACTATCATGTATTCGAAGAACTTCTTCTTATTGTATACTGAACACTGTCTTGCCAATTTTATTTTTATTAAAGACGATAATGGTTTTTAAACCAAACTGGCGAAAATAAAAACCCAATACGAATGAATAAAAAAAGAACTGTAGAGGTATGTAGGTAGAAATACTTTTTAGTAATAAAGGTAAACCTTAACATGAATGAATACGTGATACTGTAATATGTCAAGAAAACGTCGACGAAGTTTAACATCCATCTGATAGAGACCGTAAGATTATTATACTATTAGACTTCGAACATCAAGGGTATAGAAATCCTCATATCTAAACTGGAGAAAAACCGAATTTCTTTTTATTTTCTTTACTGTCGGTTACGATTCAAATTCGTGCGATTACGTTTCATCCATGGCTTCAAGAAACAAAGAAAAGTGAAAAATACTTTAGTCTTCGTCAATTCATCTCAATAATTCCGTATTTTCTTTCTAATACGAGGGGTTTATTTTATTCTCTGTTACTTTTTTTGTTTCCATTAGTGAACTTCATCAAGCATACGCAATGTGTGTTCGATTATATGAATTTGATTTCGTTGTATTTTCTCCGTTTCCATTAACAATAGTAGTATCAAGGGATACGGAATAAAAATGAAAACACAAATACAGAATTGAACAAAATCTAAATCTCTCACCTGCAACCAATCCTAAACTCACACCATCACCGCCTGATTTACGTGCTCCACCAGAGTTACCACTGTTATTATTGTTACCACCACTGCCGCTACCCGGCGGTAAACCATCTTCCAACAGGTCACACATACGAAAATCTGTTGCATGTTCCACTAACAATTCAACAGCATCGCCTGTACGATCCATTATGGCACAAACCTCTTCAAAACTTCGATCAATCAATGATACACCATTCCATTCAAGTATCTAAAAACAAAAACAAAATATAGAAAATATGAGAAATAAAACAAAGTAAGATAATAATAAAAAAAAAGAAGAAAATTACAAAGAATGATAACGAATAAATGAAAACTGCCAAGACAAGAAGAATAATAAAAATGAAGTATTCAACCCCAAAATGAAAACAATGAACATAAACATAATCGAAACAACTTTATATACGTGACATCAATATACATTTGGTTACCAATCCAACAAGAATGAATCTCTTAGATTAATATTTATTGTATATAATTTCCGTATAAACTGCTGAGTTTTCAATCCTATGCGAAATTTGTATTTTAAGCACACACATTCAATGGTTTTTGCATCACCCACCCACATTAGATCAACAAAATCAACAGAAATATCCCATTGTATGAATTAAAGTGAAATGAACAATAAGAATTCGAAAGAAAAAAAAAATATGAATAAACATAAAATGAAACTTTTTTACGCCTCCAATTGGTGAGAATGTAAAATATTTAAGCAAGAAAAAAAATGAATATTTCCAAAATCAACTACTAAAAAACTTGAAAACCATTTTAAAATTCCAAGGTGCGAACATAAGAAAACGAATAGAAAAGTACTATGATCATAGAATCTAAAGGGGATATTGAACAGATTGAATTGGTCCTCTTGTACTTGAAGTAAATGAGCAATATGTTAATGATAGGACACAATAGACATTATTTTTCAAAAGGATTTCCTCTTTTATTCTTTCTTCGACACTGATTTTATAGGTTATATGTTTGGTGATTCACAGAAAATCCAACGGAAAACGATCACCCCCCTCTATAAACCACTTGATCTAATAGCCAAGACCAATAATATAAGAATAGATAAAAATAAGGAAAAGATTTTTTACGACTAAATTTACATTTATATTAATTTAAAAATGAAACTCAATGGATAAATTCACTTGGGGGAGACGAGTAAATCGAATGGGAAACAGCAAAGTAATAGATAATGAGAACAGGTGAACGGTTGAGAGGTTGAGTAAAAGAAACAAAATAAAAAACTTTTTCCTTTGTGTTGAATAGGATGCAGGAATACACAGAAATAATATAAAAATTCCATACCTTATCCCCATTCAGTAATCCACCTTTTTCAGCAGGACCACCTGGAACTGTCCATACAATATAGGCGAATAATCGGCCATCAGCACCCGTTTTTCCACCGACCACGCGCATACCAAAACCCCTTGCTGCAACGAATATAAAAACAAAGTAATTTATTATAACAATTTTTATGATTTTGGCTATACAAGAACCAGAATGGAACATCATTGAACGAAAATAAAAAAAATCGTTACATTTTCACGATAAAACCATAACAACAAATGAAATAACTTTTTTTTTCCCTAAGCAAAATCAATTGTTTTGCGTAGCTTTTCATTTTAGTAAATGGATGATGTCTACCTATATTGGCGCAACATAAATTTCACATGTGAAGAAAAGTAAAACACACGAACTTTAATATGTTAAGAACTAATGTTACTGATGTCTGTATAATGTGTAGTGGTGCGAGAGAAAAAACTTATAATAACATCTCTTTATGATATCGTTGCAAAATAATTTAATATACGATGAAGGTTTTTGACTGTACTTTCATGTTAAAAACGCCAGTCAAATACAAGAGACGCGTAGAACGGCTGTACAAAGAATCTTAGTCACCATTATGGGTGAAAGTAATTTACGTTAAAACCTTCTGAAATGACTTCATCATTCAACTGAGTGCATGATTATTTTTATCTGAATTCACGGTGGCTTTACATTTTCATTTTTCTGTTCCAAGAAAACTTTTATGCTTCTTTATGCTCATAGCTCTCACACATTTTTGGGTGACGAAAAAGCACTCTCGCCAAATTGAAGGTCTTTTGGGGTTTGGAATTTGTCCGAAATAAATAAAGTAATACAGAACTTCTATTTTTAGTGAAAATGGTGAAAATTCCATATGCTGTCAGCATAAATAACACTCAATGCTACATTACGGTCTGCGTACGTTTTATCCCTTCAAACTGATTAGATGCTTATACATTTATGATGGTTTTTCTTAACAAAAATAATTCAGCTACATACTTGTTGTTGAAAAACGTTGATTCCTTAACGTGTGTACATATATTGATCCATTTAAAATATGGAAATCGATTCGATTTAAACTGCCACAATATGTATGTTATTTTAAATTTGCTTTCCATTCATTTGATTCGTTCAATTCCAGCACATTCATTATGGATCTCACTAGTAAGATAAGAAGGTGTAGCCAATCAGCTATTAGAGTGTGTCCGAAATCCCTAATGCCTTGACGAATTATAACTAAAAACCTAATACTCATTACGCTTAAATCAATAATCATTGATTGCAAGTAGAAACAGCACCAAATACCATCAGTTGAAAATCTTTCGTTCAGTAATCGAAACCGTTCTCTATCGAATACCAATCAATTCGTATCAACAGGTCGATAAATCACTTTGGTCGTCGAACAATTTAGATTACATTCAGCGGCTCCTTGTCACAACACATTTTCAATTCGTAAACGCCAGTGAAACGTCCATTCACAAATGTTGATTTAGATTACTTAATGGACACGCATTAATGATAAATTTGGAACGAGTAATATGATATGAAAATACCATTGAATGTTAAAATGCCATTTTGTCGATTATTCCCAAACAATCCAAAAATGAAATTTCACCATTTGAATAATTCGTTCACATATTTTGTTGTCTACCTTTGTATCACACAAGGCCCTCTCTCATCATTCGCCATCCCCTTCCTCTTACTGATAACAAAAACAAAAAATTATATCACAATACCCAAACATTTTCATGGAAATAATGAACCATCGATTACGTTTAACTGCTTGCCATCTATTTGATCATTGAGCAAATGATAGAAGAGTCACTGTTATCCAGCTAACGGTAGCTTTCATTTATTGATTTTTTGATTCCTGACAATATTGACGGGATGCTCATATTACGACCACATAAGCACTCAACTGTTGCTAAAACAATAACGTTATCTTGTCCCAAAAATCAATTAACCTTTTCTCAAAACAATACATTCAACGCTTATAGAAAAAAACGTTTCACAGTAAAAATAACCACCACACCCCACATCCAAAACAGAATTGGCAACGAAAAATGAAAAAAATGTTTTCCAAATTCTTAGAAAATAATGTAAAAATAACAAATAACGACAGGGCAGCATAATTTCAATATTTTCATATTAATTCTCCACTTACTTCGATGAGCTTTATCGGTGGGATCTTTTCGCAATAAGACACGTCGTTTAGATGAACAAATCGGTCCTGAATCAACATCATGTATAACTATTTTGATTGCTTCACCATCCAATGAAGTCTGTCGTTTTGGTGCCTCTAGATCTTCAAGTGCTGGTGGTTGGAATATTGTTGGCGCTAAACTCATTGGTTGCGATGGTGCTGGTATTACCACTCCTCTATCACGTAACGGTGGTATCTCGGGTCTATAAATTATAAAAGAAAATAATTGGAAATTGTTCATAAATTGGATCAAATAGAATTCTTTTCAAAATTCCATTTGCTCTGTGCCGTTTTTATATGCATTACAATTGTGATCCTCTTCTACGGTTACGTCGTTCCTCATCAATTCCTAATGACGGCATCATACAGTTGTCGGGACTTGGTGAATTCTCTTGGGGTTGTATATCATCCGGAAGCATAGCACGAAATGATGAACGTCTTGATGGTGGCACCACTACAATATCGGTAGGTGGTTGTCTAGCTGCTGCTTGTGCTTGCACAGCCTGCATTATGCCTGGCGCAAATACGTCATAAGCAGATGCTCTGTCAAATGGAATTAATTTATTTATTAATTCAGTTTTAATGAATTCCGTTATTTTACTTAAAAACAAAATTTTATGAATTTTTCTTAAGAATTTGTGACTACCAGTCGAATATAAAATGAAATATAAATTTCTACAATTAAAGAATAGCGAGCCAGTGTGCAAAGTATTATCTAAAACACGTGAATTTGTGTGCAATAACAGTAGTTTACATTTCACTTCCGCGAAAAGTGAAATAATTTTTTTACCTTCTTGGCATATTTGGAATTCCTAATCCAACATCTCCCGGTGGTCCACCAACATCTCCTGATTTAAAATCATCATCATAACTGTGCTGTCTTGCGACACGTGATTGTCTTCTTGAACCTATTCGAGATGCTGCCTCCAATTCACCACGTCGTGGGGGACTAGATGATCTACTTGGCGCATTACTTCTGCCCTTTCGCGAATCTGTTTCATCCACATTTTTGGCTTTTAACTAATGTAAACAACAAGAACAACAAATATAATAAATACAGATGTTGATTTTCCCATAAGTAAGTTGATGATTGATTTTTCATCAACAATAACTTACACGTTCCAACTCTTTTAAAGATGCTGGAGATACATCTGAATGCCTACGCAACTCTGGGCTTCTGGGTGGCGCCAAACCGGAACCATTATTTGTATTCAATTGAGATGTTGAACCTAATTTAACATCAGAGTGACGTCGTACCAACGCCTCCAATACTGGTACATCCAGTGTTGAATCAGTTGAATCTTGTGGAATACAAATTCGGGAAGACATTTTCCGACGGCAAACACTACACCGCCATATCGCCTATACAAGAATTTTTTTGAAGAAAATTTGATAAACCATTAGGAAAACTTTTACGACACATTTGCGGCTAATGTGTAGCAACGGTAAATATACTTACAGAATCCTCATGCTCATCTAATTTACTATAACTGGCACAATCCTCACAAACTTGCTGTTGACATTCACAACAGACACGATAAAAATCATCAGCCTTAAATGATTTAAGACAAACACGGCAAGCACCAATTCTAGTCGGTGGATGTTTTGGATCTTCTTTTAACGTATTCACATTTTTGGCTGGTTGATTAGGCTGTAGCGGTTGAATATTCGTTGAACTCATTGGATCCTGATTCTGTGACCGCTGATCCATTTCTTGATCTGGCACTAAGGAGGGACGTGGTGACATTTTGTTTACTGTAAGTTAATGATTTTATTAATATTATCAATTTTATTGATTTAAATTTAATATAATAATTTACCTCTATCCTGGGCTGTAAGCAAAGAGGAAGACAGCGTTTGTTTTAATTTACCAAATGTCCCAGTATTTTCTGGTGCATTTTGTGCAGATGCTTCATTTGTCGGCACCATCTAAAAGTTCAAAATAAGATTTTCGATTGCATTAATATTAGATGCTTTAGTTACAAAATTGTGCTATAAACAACTTGTTTACCTTTTTCATAAAAGACATTACATTTGTTGGCAACATGATGATTTTATTGCATAGACTTTAACACTTTTTATATTAAAAAATATGGAAACTGTGTAAATTCAATTACATCGAATCACTTTAATAAATAGTACATGAAATACTTTTGCTACCAAATAACACACTAAATTTCACAACCGCCAGATGCGTGGAAAAGTCAACAAATTAAATTCATATACAGGAGCACTTTATACATAAAAATTATTTCTTATTGTTCTTAAGTAAGGAATCTAAACTAACACTATAGTTGGTTGGTTATTGTAGGCTTTAACAATTTATTACTTAAATGTTTTCTAATGCCGTGACAAGGCAATATATTCACGAATCACTGTAAAACAAAATTTTTATTCAATTGATTCACGTGTGCATCATCAGAAATGACTTATTAAATATCAAACGGTAAATCAAACAAGAAAACAGAAAACGATGGTAAGGTAAAACAGTTTCATATAAGTCCTTAAGAAGTGAATCTTAGATAAAACCGATTTGATTTATGCATTATTAAACTGATTCATATATTAAATATGTATATGGAACCTTATACACGTAAACGATGCGTAAATATTGTTGAATTGAGCACGCAACCCTATCGATTGTCATCCGTTTATACTTTGTGGCTGAATTGTCGACTCGATTTTCTTCTCTTCTTCTTTTATTATTATAACATTTGATGAAATACGGAAACTACTTTACGATTCGCTATATCCTTTTAACTGATGATTTGGCAAAAAAAAAATTTCAAAACATTTTCGGTTTTTCTTTTTTTTTTCTTTACAAAATACCAATATCCTCTTTGGTCTTACCGCATGGAGATGTTATAACGTATTCACATTGATGCCCATGGACTGAACATTTTCTTTATTATTATCCGAAATATATGGATTGAATTTTGTGTTACCCTCACCGTTTATGTTGAACGGTGCTCAGAGAATTCATTTAATATACAAGATGGGTTGTTAGATTCGATTTCGCCCAAAAGAAAACCTGAATATACACAAAACAATTCACCGAAAATAATTTTCCAAGAGATGGGAATTAGTTTTTATTCTTCACTCTCTCTTTGTTGTCTGTCACTTTTTTGCTTTGTGCTATATTACGTTGACGGTGTCTTTCTCCCAAAAAAAACGATGAATAATGTAAAATAGAAAAAAAAAATCTTTCAGTTTAGCTTTCGATTTTCCCTGGATCAAAACTTGATTACATTCACTTTCACTTTTCTTCTTATTTAAGTTAAACGTAACTTCTTGGTTTGAGTGTCAGTGTGCAGCATTAATGTCTTTCAAATGAATCAACATTATATTTTCCATTCATGTTTTTGCTATTTAAAGATGGGGATCCTATGTATAACTAAATTCTATAATAGATCTCTTTGAGGCGATTACAGATACATCATTTAAAATATTTCAATTTTTTTGTTGTTGTTTCCGTTTACCCTTGTCCGTGTGTTTTCTTTTTGTTGGTGTATCTTCCAATTTCTATTCACTATGCTATGTCATTTAATTTTGATATTCGATTTGTACACCTCCAAACTTCTTTTATCAAAATTTTAGGGGATGTTTTTCTTAGTTTCTTATACCTCTATGTGTGGTATTCACAAGATATGTATGTAATCGTATCAGTTGAAAATGAGAAAAATTCGATTAGTTCAAAGCAAAGATTTCTGATAAGTTGACTTTAGTAAAACTGATAAATCTCTCCAGTGTATAAATATTCTAAAATAATTTTCATTCAAAATGATGATTTAAAATATTCATCTCTTGATATGTAATCGGTGGTTTAAAATTTGAATTCTTTACTCTTTATATGATGCGATTAATTTATTTTCATTTTAAAACTTCATTCGTTTACTGGATGTGTTTGTTTGTAATTAAACAAAATTAATTTAATTACAAATTGTATAGGTCACGGATTACTGATACAGATTCCATAGTATTGAGGCTATGACCTTTGCCTACTATTTCATATTTTGATTTCTTTGATTTCCCAGTTAATAATAATTAGACGCTTCAAGTATATCAATCAATTATGTTCAGTCAATGTAATCTGAAAAGAAAATATTAAATGGATTAAATCTGAATCAACTGAAATCACTGAATATGAATATCAGTGATGGTGACATATAAAATTGTTAGTGAAATCACGTATCATGTTTTAATAAACACGTTTTGATTAATTGCTAACTGATTAAATTGTAACTCGTTGATAGTATGGGTGATGATAAATTCGATGACATGTCTATATACCATATTGCACGTCGAAATAAATAAATGTCATCCATTTGGCCATTATGATCAACCCTTTGCTATTACATCTTAGCAGGGAGGCTGATGTGGAAAAGGGATTTGAAAAAAAAAATATAATTAGAGCCAATAATCATATGAAAGAACTCCACATTCATCTCTCTTATGTTTGTTTTTCAATATCTTTCCGATATCATTTCCCTTTTTTTTAATATGTGGAGGCGGACATATGGTATTCCATGGTATTCAATTTCATTTCACAATCCGATTAGAAACGACATCTTATAATTTGAAATGATTATCAAATGTGTTGGAATGGGAGGAACTGATAAATTGAAAAATTCTTTATGGAAGCTATTTTATACAGAATAGAATCAATTCCAAAATGATTAGGGGTGAAGTTATTGTGTATTCTGTATTAAATGAATTCCAGTTAGATATTTTTTTTTTACTTTCGCATCTTCCACTTCTTGTTAGTCAGATTGTGTTTAGAAGCGCACTGTTGTGAAGGATGTCAAAAAAACCGACAAAAAAGTCGATTCAAATAAAATTTTGGCTCAGGTTTTGTATGAAACTTTACGATGATACAGAAATCCACTTTAGAAATTATTTAGAAATTCAATTGGCAATAGGTATTCATAACGCATGTAGGTATACAGATTATATGTTACTTAATCCACTGTGATAGACAATTTCGTTTCATTTAACTCTCTGTGTATCCGAAACTCTTACTTATAATAAAAATGATATGCCCAACCATCATGTAGTATATGATGTTTTAGTAAATCAATGAAATAAGAAAATTCAAACATGATTTTGCCTCCATTTTTATTTTCATTTGGGATACAAACATTTTCGCTTCACATCACATAATTTAATTCCAGAACACGGGCGCATCTTATTTTAATCGTAACATGAAATAAATAGGAAATAAATAAAGTAATTTTATGATAAACGGTATTCCATTGGCGAATACGTAGATTGACTTGGACCAATTTTTACCATCATCATGATCAGCATCATCAAATTGTATGCCTTAATGGGATAGCTGTTGATTATGGAATGAATTTTTTGGACTTTGTTATGTTTCATATCGTAAAAAACCAAAGAAATGAAAGTAAATTGCAAATAATCTAAAAATGTAGATTTCAAACATGAAAAACAATACGCTTAACTGATATACATTTTGAACGAAAATTCTTAAATGGATCAAGTTGCTACAAATTCGTTGGATTAGTTTGAGCCCCCCCTAAAGAATTGAAACTTACTAAAATTGTATATGACAGACTGTGCTTTGCTTCAATAAAACGTATGCCATTTAGGCATCAGCGCTTTACCGTTTGCTAAACAAACTTACGTTACATTTTGGGTATGGGTTAAACATTTTTATTTTTTGTTTTTGTTGGCCATGACAAAGTAATGTTAAACAAACTGACATTCATAATTACCAAAAATGACGGTGGAAAATACAGTAGAAACACCAACAAATATCCAAAGTTTATTAAGCTCAACGATTCGGTGTCTTAAAACCAGGACGTTTGATAGAGCAAAACCAACCAGGAGTTTTTGTTTTTGTTATTTCCCAACATCTCCCCGTAGTATAAACCTCAAATAGGAAAACAAATATGATATTTCCCATATTAATTTAAACGTAACATTCAGTTTCAGTGAGTGTTTCCAATACGCACCTGTGCGCAACCTTAAAAAAAAAATAATATCCTTGTATGATGTTTCGTAAAACAGTTCAGCGACCACAAAGAATTTGTTCTGTGCTTTTTATGTTTTATTTTTTATTGTATTTCCTACAGTTTTTGGGTTTTCTTTTTGAAATGCCAAAATACCGTACCATTAAATATGTTCAAACATAATTTATGTTGATTTTATATCTACAGTGTGTGCAAAATAATATTTAAAAGAGGATCGAATTAAATATAAAAAGTATAACAGAAATACGCACAGGTGAAATAACATTTGAAATACAATGAAACTTTTATCATTCCCTTAGTTCCATTTTACCAAACAAAAAAAAAACATTTTTGTTGATTTGGTCTTTAATTAAATGTATATATTTCTCTCCATTAATTTTCGTTTCATATAATCACTAAATAGGTAATATGTATGTATGTATGTAGTATATGAATATGTGATATGCGTAATGACAAGAAAATAAAAATAATAATTATCCGTCTGGTGTCTCTGGAGCCGTTTTGGTAATACTCTCTAGTTTCATTGCTGATATTCTGTATCTACCACATTTAGTCCGTATACAACAGATGAAGAATAACATTACCATAATCATAATGAAAATATGATCGAAATTGGATTTATGTGCCTCCCTCGTGTGTAAAGAATATGCCGATCAATGAAGGTCAATGTGAAATCCATTGCCCATAGCCCATAGAGGATGAATTAAACACCAAGAAAGAATATCATGAACGTTATTTTAATGGGAAATTGTATAGGGATGGGAAAAACATGAAAAATTAAATGGAAATCAACAGTATGATTTCTACCCACGATTTGGGAGGGAACCTTGTACAGTATTTGTCTTACAAATAGCGGTAAATTTAATCAATGGTCCTATTAGTTAACTCATATTCGTTCAACGTCAAAAATAATAATGATAATAGTGGCAGTAAATGTTAAATTTTAGTGTGTCCTTCAAATTACATACATCTCATTAAAGGCATAGTTGTTTTTATACTCGTGTGGTTCACATTATATGACCAAAACATTTTATTGTTACCCATTTGAATAAAAAAAAACAACAAAAAAACGAAATATCCTGCCATTGTTCATAGTTTTACGACTGGGCAATTCTTCCTTTCAATGTTACTTAATATATTGGAAATCTCAGCATAATTGACTGTTGAGGTTGATTGGATTTTATTAATCTACCCCATAAAACCCAGATTACATTCAACCGAATAACTGATGAACTATTATTATAATATAGATTCCAAATAAATCATAAACGGTGTACACAGTTAATAATATCTCTAATATTTCTATTTTGCATTAGATACAATATGCGGTTCATAAAAATCCAGAAAATGTTTACGATGGGCTCACACAGGCCCCATGAATAAAAGTTTTAATATACCGTACAGATTGATCCAATGTATTTGATATTATTGTCTGTTATGATTTTGATAAAACTGTTGTCAGTTCATTTATCTATACATAAATGAACTAAAAGCCAATTGGTAATGGAAAACTTTTTTTGTCCATAATCGATGCTGTCCGTTAACTGTTCAATATGACAATAATGGTTAGTTGAGGGTTTAGGGTAAACCATTGTCTACCAATTCACTTAGAAACATAAACTAACAATATACACTTTCAGATTGAACAAAACGTTAACATGGAAAATTTTCAATTCCTTTTTTTTTTGTATGGGTAAACATAATCGAGCATATTGATGTGAATTTGATTATACAAACATAATAATGGTGTCACGGTCTCATACATTTATTCCATAAATAAAATTTTCATCGTGCAAAACTGTATGGAATTAGGTAGAATATAAACATTATATCATTGGTGTTCCACCAGTTATTTGGTATCCAACTGAATCCAGAACCTTACTTTGTTATTTTTCTATTTAGAAAAATTCATACGTAATGATAGTAAGAGAAAAGAAATGGAAAATTATGTAAGTATTTTATAGCAATGGCATAAATGGATAAAAAGAAAAAAAAACAAAATCAGTACAATCCTAACTGTCACTCAATGCTAAGAATAAAATCGAGAATTTTGACCCCACATCAACGGTAAACGAATCCACCCTTTCTAACACATTATGATTGGAATTCTTTTTTATTATTTTCTGTTTTTGGTTTTGCGTTTCGCATTTCACGCCAAAACCACAAATGAAAATGGTAAATAGAACTTATACGTGAATCAGTGACGAGAAGGATAATAATATTGTACACAACGTACACAGTACACAGTAACAGAGGAAAATGTTGAATAAATTTCTTGAATTTCTTCATACCTCTCATTCCACGGGTGTTTTCCTCTACTGGTAAGCGAAAGTTAAACAAATGGGATTTAATTTTCAATGCAAACGTATGGAGAATAGAATGACAATTTCGTTAAATTATACATAACAATATGTGAATGTTATGGAAACTTAACGTTCTGGTTGATGGCACTGGAATTGAAAATATCCATACAGATGCTCATACTAAATACAAAGAATAACAATTGAATAGCAACTAGACTAGCAATTCAATTTAAACAATTCTATTGCTGTGTCACCATTCAATACATTTTCATTACATCTTGATAGGTTTCATGTTACGTTCATTCACTTCCTCTACAGCCATCAATTTTATTCAGCTTGATCCATTATAAAACAGGATCAGCGATGATTTTCACTCTCATACCATTTTCACCAAAGAAATATTTCTTAATCGGCAGTATGGAAACTCATTTCAAATTTCGTTTTTCCTTGTTATGTTGCCAAAAAAAGCATAGAAACAATTTCAACTAATCCAATTTAAAAGGAATATTTCAAAATATTGGTATGTGTGGTACAACGTTATGATTTAAATATAGACATTTACGATACTTTGGAAAGCACATAACAATACGTTTCACTAATAATAACAATAACAGTACAAGTAATTTAACAGTGTGTACAAACCATGGACAATGATTATGATGGTTTTATTTTAATTTTATCGAATTGAAACCACTCATTCGGTTCAGTTGTTTTAATAGTGGAAAAGTTGCATGAGCGGAAAATTACCTTTTTATAACTTTACGTGAATTATGACCAGCTAAATGTATTATTCACATGGTTCTGTTATGTTTCAAGTGGTGGCTTTGCTACCAGACCAAGAAAACAAAAAATGAAAATAACAAAAAATTATTTGGCCAATTTTCAAAGTGGGTGAACTTTAACTAACTGCTAAACACAAAAAGTTAACGTAAGAAACGTGATCCAACAAAACAGTCATATTGTAGAACCTTTCTTATACAGGCATTTATGTATAAGCGACGACTGTATCTAATGATATTCGTACTACGATTCAAAATCATCAAATATGAAGGGGAAGGCGACCTTCCCATGCCAATCATCCACCTGACAGTCAGCCACACACTCTTGGTGCTCAATTATTCAATGTCTAGGCATTATCATTATGCACGTACACAGTTGATAAGATTGCCCTTCTTTCACGGAAAAATGAATTTAATTATGCCTAGAATGAAATTAATCCAGAGATTCGTTGATGTTTGATACTCTTTGATTTACAAGAAGAGACACACGAGGCCAATAATATTTTGATTGATACAACATTACAAACATTCTATGTAGCCGGTTGAATTAAAAACCATTCGGTATGAAACAAAAGAAACAAAACGAAAAAAAAAAACAGAAAATGTATAAATGAAACATTAACAAAATATTCCCCTAAAGCATTAAACAGAATCAGAGAATTCGTTTAGATCAGCCCTTACCATTCTTCTTGGTCTGATGGATTTAAGGGAAGACAAATCAATATACAATTGAATTACCAATTCGTTGCTTTCCTTTTCTCATAACCATTTTTTTGTTGTTGTTTCAACGGAATATCGTTTTCTTTTCCCTGAATCGGAAACATTTTTCGATTTATTCACCAAACAAGAATAAAAATTCTATACTGAACGTGCAAATTGTATAGATAACATTAGGATTCGTATATATGGATATAAGAAAATTTCTGTTTGAAACAAAATAAAAAAAGAAATTGTAATTCCTGATACCATATTTACTGTATAACGTAGCAAATGGTAAATTTATTAGTACAATTTACTTAAGATTTTCATCGTATTAACCATTTCCTTGAGTTCATGTTTTATCTGTTTTTCTTTCAATGTTTTCATTCCAAAGAACATCCTTCGTAATTTCGTTGTTGCTGTGTTAGTCTATATCCACATACGATAAGACTACATTTCTTGAATGGTGAACATAATTTTGTGTGTGCTACTCTTATGTTGTGTTCATGTTTTTCATACTCCGTTTTTAGTATTTTGTATCTAGTGGGGCATTACCAGTTAACAAGACCAGAAAGCTTAAATTCAGAAAATATTATTATACTCCCATAAAGAAACGGTTAGACTAAACTGTCGAATTGAACCAAGTAAAAATTTTTCAAGTGAATTGGATTTTGATTACTGATATTTGGTACTACTGGGATTCAACTGTTGAGATGGCTGACAAAGAATATATCTATTCAATGTCCATAAAGTATGTTCATCTGGTAATATAACGCAAATTGTATCAAAGTTTCACATTTTTATGTTTGAATGTGAACTGGAAATTGTTTCAAAGACTGAATTACAGTTTTTATTAAATTGGTGTGAGTCACAAAGGACAAATAGATGGGAGTTTCAAATTATATTCACATTACTATATACACTAATACGAATTTGTGGGTGGACAGTTTTGGCCACCCCATCACTGTTTCAAGAATGTGGAGATTTTGCCATGGATTATTACTCTCCGGTGCTCCACTAATGTTTCACTATAAATACACATCTGTTGGACTTCTTCACTGTACATCGTATCGTTTAATTCTGTACTCACACACATACATATACAGTCAAAGCTTTTAAACATAACCAGTGCGAACAACAAAAAAAGCAATAACGTCGTCGACTCCTTCGGTAATATTGTTCAACAGTGTGTCCTGAATCTATTGTACATTTCCTATTTAGAAAGCACATTACTAAGTTGACTAACGTATTGCAATATAAACCGCATAATTTTGCTATTAAACGGGATGGAAAGATGGAATGCTGTTTTATAACATAAATTCTTTATTTCTTCAGCACTTGAATTCACACCGTTTTTGTCATTCTATTATTTTACTTTCGTTCCATTTTCATCGTATTTATTTAACTAAACCATATAAAACTGTATTTGGATATGTATGTACGTATGTACTTCTTTTTTCTCATCTCTACTACTCAGCAATAGAAAGAAAATTCACCACCCACATAATACAACAACCTGTAGAGCAGCCACAGAATATGCTCATGAATCGATTAAAAAGGATCATTTATGAAAACGTAACGAAGAAAATTGCTTGAACATTCACATTTTGATGGTTATTTTAGTGTTTGCTGTATTGCTCTGCTTTTTTTCATTTACGAAGCATAAAAGTATCGAATGGGGTGTCAGCGACTAACGAGTACCATTTACGTGAACTGTGTCGAGGTAAATAGAGAAGCATCGTTGAACAAGCTTTAATACCAGTTTCTGATAAAGCGTATAAGTAATCGTAAATATTTAACGGAAATTGCGATCGAATCGGATGGTTGAATATTCTATTTGCGCTACCTGATGCCACCCTTATCCGCTTGTGAGCTATGGGCCATTGGTAAATGGAATGAGTGACTTATGAGCTTGCTTTTTCAAAGTACAAAGAATCTTTGTATCAAATGCGTCGTTATTCACATTCAGTTATGGGAATATTTATATGAAATTTTCACTTATTGTACATCCATAAAATACGAAATTTCATACACGGTTATATGAACATTTCAATGTTAAAAATTTGTTTGGACAGATGAGCTTATGATTCCTCAAATAAATAAGATTTGTAAACTGTCTAAGTAATAATACTGAATCATAAAAATTTTTTAAAAACATATTTCCCTGTATTTAGAATACTCAGAAAATTGTACTACTTGGCGTGGGAAATTTCATATCACGAGTTATTAAATAGTACTGAGGAATAAAAAACGTTGCTTGTATGGTAGTACCGTCAAAGAATTCATCAGCAAAAGTGAATTATTTTGCAAACATTTTATCATAAATACATTTTCAATTTCCATCATTGTCAACGGAGTACTCTCGACTGGTAGTCCACTAAGATACCTATTAAAGTTGGAATAAAAGAAACAAACTAAATAAATCTCATTGAACAAAAGCACACAGTTCTGCGAATATTGATGATTCAAATATCACTGCCATTTTGTGAAAAGCTTTTATCTTTTATTGATTTGACTAAATACACCACTCGACAGGTCTCTTCTCACATTGTATCTGCTAGCAATATCTCTTATTATTTTATTTCTTTCTTTATTCTTTTATTTCTTATTTTTTGTTCAGACTAAGGTGTGTGAGAATATGTATTCGTTGAGTTTTAAAAGTTTCCTTCACTGGATGGTTGGTTGTTATTCTTTTAAGTCTTATGTATTAAATTCAATGTTCATCATGCCCGACAACGATAATAGAGACATCCGAACCCATGATTTATACAACTGTATTACCACCATTTCAAAGCTCATACATTAATGCTAGCACGACCTGTGGCGGTTAACTTTACATTATTACCATCACCGCAGGTAAATTTTTCTAAGCAGAAATCGTTAAAAGTATTTGCACACAATGAAATGGCGTTAGCAGGTCCTTGATAAATTTTATATCAAAAATTGAATGAGCGTAAAAAACAATATTCTGTTTTATATTTCATTTTGAAATCAGAACTTTTACTTTATCTGTAACTGAATTCGAATTTGTAAAATGCGGGATGATTGTAAATGTGAACATGACAAAATGAAATATAAAATTTTCTAAAATCATGAAAGCGGAAAAAACGAAGAAGAAATTATGTTGAGTAAACCGACTAAAAAGTGTCGGTGAAGCAAAAGGTACAGAGCCAAAATTTTTTTTTTTTTTGAGAAAAACTTGAATGTCAGCTAAATAGAATGTATGATTACGAATCACAAGTATTCAGGATATTAACTTCCTTACACACATCATTCAATCGAACTACCTTGTACAAGGTGAACTGAATGTTTATCCATGGATCAAATAAAATTGAAATAATATATGTGAAACAATTTCCATGTTTTTCATATCATCTACCACTGAGTGAAATCACAGTCTAATACATAATTTACATATAAAATATTATGGAAAATAATCCATAAATGGTAATTTTGATCATTTGTTATTCCATTTAGAAGAATAAGAATTGAATACAAAATTACAGATTTACAATAACGAGACCATATGCAGACAAACATAATGCATTGAGAACAAGAATTCAATACTCAATTGTTATTACTCGATTTTGGATATAAAGCATCTTAAGTATCTGAAGAAGAGCAGATCTTTAATTACTGGAACATTCACTCACTATAAAATAAATTATACGAATTCCATTAAAACAATTTTCAAAATTCGAATCATTAAAATTTAATACTTGGTAAGATGTTTTCAGTAATTAATTATGAGATTCAATTTTAATTAGTATTTCGATTACTTCATCTTAAAACAACACTGTACATTTGTAGTATTAAACCGTATTGATTTGTAATCCATCAACCATGAAATTTAAAAAGAATATTAAATCATTTTGTTAGTTATTTCATGTTACGTTTAGGTGAATTAAGTGAATTTATAAATTTTCGATCACTATTGTCTTTGGCCTCAATAATTGACAAGTAAATGTTCGCATAGCAAATCGTACACTATGTTCCCAATAAATTATTAACAGAGAAATTCCAATGAATTTAATAATCTCTTTTGTTCAATAATGACATTATTTCCATCACTTATTCATTTCCAGGCACTTGAATGTCAACGCCATAATATCCATTAAATAAAATGAATCGATATGGATCGTTTCATAAATGAAATTGATCTATTTATCACTTAAAGAACTATAATTTTTCACACTATGAAAAAATAATTTTCAGTTTTTACCTGTTCAACGTGAGAAATCCATAAATCGTGTCAATTTAATCTTCTTCACTGGAAGAATTTTTATACTATCCGTTCTCTTACGTATGAATTGAAAAAGAAAAGAAAAATTGAATAAACGGAACAATAAAGAATAAAATTTCAAACACTTTTATTTGATAAAACACTGGTTGCGCTTTTATGAGTAATCCACTGTCGTATTCACTTCACAATTCAAATGATCTTCTTTTGTGCAATTTTCGCTATCTATCACTCAGATTGTATTCAATTTCTCTTCTTTTCTATTATTATTTTTTTTTTATTTCTAATTGAAAATATTCTGTTAGCACAGCTAAAAGTTAAATCACTTATCCATATTAATGATATTTCAATGCCAAAAAGAAAATTCTTATTTATTCTTGGAATGTTTTCATAGTGATATCACTCAAATTACTTGAAAGCAGATTAATCTGACACCATAAAACCATTTGTAGTTTTCTTTTTAAATCCTTGATTTATTCACGTTCCTTTTAAATAACTAATGATTTTTATTAGACCGAGGTGAGGTGTTTAAATATCCTAGAGATCGAGGTCATTCACAAAAATTCTTTTAAACGGACAACAGTAATTCCACTACTCGTATTACAGTTAAACTCAATTTGTGAAAATGGAATTGCTAATTATCAATGATTTTTTTTTTGTTTATTTTAATCACAGTTAAATCAACAGTGTCAAGAATATACAAAAATATCGTTTCAAACTGTAATAAATTATTTAACTAATTTCTTTTCTTTAATTCAATCGATAAAATTTATGTTAAATTTTCACTTAATGAAATCAATTAATAATTTAAAGCTAAAAAAGGTGTTCTTAAAATTTCTCTTTTTTTCTACTAATTAAATATGCGTTAGTCTGCCTTATGGTAAAGGTACTTTTAACTGTACAAGCTTTATACTTTTTACTTGTCTTCTTCTATATTCTTTTTTTTGTAATTTGCTCTTGTTCTCTTAGCACACACACAATTTGAAGAAAATTAAATCCGATCTATGTAGAAGCTCGTCTCAGACTGGGGTTTAATATTATTTTGATTTGCCATCAACCCTGGGCTTTCGCTTCACTTTTTTTTTTGTCTTCCTTTTACGTTGTATCAATCGCCAGCTATGCTCCCACAAATATTGAGCATAAAATCAACCAACACATTGAACTAATATTCTCCCTTAATATAACGGTATATATTCGCAACAGTTCTCACTGAGCTTTCTAACGAATCTCTGGTTCGGGTTCTATTTCATTTCATACCGTACCATTGGATCGAATCAATCCCCCTTTACTCACAGTATCCGAAACGTGTTCAGGAAAATTAACAAACAACACAGAAAATCTATAAGTTAGGGAAGGTGGTGGTTGATCAGTTGAGAGAAATGTTCCATGAAATCGTTGTTGAGACGAGAAATTCTTACCAAATGCAGAGTTGAGCTGAGCTCTGAATTTGTATTTTATTTTTTTTTTTGAAAACTCATCGGGCCACCTTGAATTTTTAACATTCATGTACGAAGAAAGCTTTTGAATCGTTTCCCTTTTCGTTGGTATCCATATGGTATGCCGAATACCGACTAGTAGCTGCTGTTTTTGTAGATTGTTGCTCGTAGCTGTGAGTATTTTATTTCAATAATTCTCTATTCACATTTCCTATGAACATTTTCTCATTTTCTCGCCTGTTGTTACCTTTATACCATCCTGTGTGTATATTTATTGTCCTACAATAACGTTTAAAAACGCAGGCGCATTAATAACATTCAGTTCAATAGAAAACAGCAAAAATATCTACATAAATTACAAATAATAAAGCTCAAAGAACATTTATTTTATATGGCCGTGAGTAATATGTATACACTGTATTTCGATTTCTTTCTCTTTTTTTTTATATGTTGAAAACGGTTAATTCTTTATCAGTTCATATCATTTTGACATTGATAGAGCCAAACAGAAAATTTATTCGTATCAAGAATTTCTTCGTTTTCCTTTCCTTCTTTTTTTTTTATTAATCATCATGGAGTGAAACTTTATGAATAATATAAAGAAATGAATATAATTCGGATGTTATATGTAGATGACTTCTTTTTTTTTTTTGTATTTAATTTAAATCTGTTTTTGGTTCGTTCATCTATAAGTGTAGTATAAGCATGAAATTATTGTACCATCTAAAAACAAGAAAGAAATAAACGGAAAATCAAATGAAGTAAAGTTCTCTCACACTTTTCAAATTTGGTCGACAGAATAGATAATGATTTCTATCGTCACAAGTCATACCAAGTCGTACATTTGTAATTTGATGTTTTATTGCTGGCACCCCATATCAGATCATGAACAGCCAACGAATTTTCCTTCAGCTGGAAAAGTAAAGATGAAGGACAAAAAAGTAAAAGAATTTTCTTTTCTTTTTTCTCGGTTTTCTCGCCAGTTTCATTCATTTACAATTGATGTATATACGGAAAACTGAATGGAATTTCATGTCTGAATGATGACTATAAAAAAAAATATAAAGTAAAATAAAAATCGCGTCATCCAAGATATGTTTAACGTCAAGCTATTAAAAGAAAAGCGAAATAAAAGAAAAAAAAATAAATAACCACGCAGAAAAAAAAAACAGAAAGTCAGTCTGTAGCGAAAGCTTACACGTCTCACAAATAAAATGGTTTTGGGCTGGAAGAGAATAGAAAACAACAAAATCAAGAATAACTTGATACTGTGGGGGCGGATGGTGTTTACCATAATTCATTGCCGAGTAAAATATTACGTGTTGCATAACCCCAGCACAGTTCGCAGTTACAGTACAATGAGATTATTTTCAGAATGCTCTAATCCATGCAGATCATGACATAAGTCAAGTTAGAAACGAAAAATAAAAGACCATCTGTAATAGGTAGCAAATAGTACATATTTCTTATTAAACTCGTTCACTTTTATTTCATTGTAGTTTAAACCAATTTTCATTTATTCGTTATACGCCATGTTTCTTGTCATAATTTTTCTCTCAGTTGTCTACAGTTACATGGTGTTTTGCACTTTGGTTTCCACACTGTAATCTGGATTTCTATGTTTTGCTTTTCTTTATTATTTTGGCAGTAATGTTGTCTTACATTGCACCAACAATTATTCAACGTAAATTTTCACAAAAACGAGAAAAAAAAATCTTTGGGTCTGTATACAATGAGATACACAAAACGAAGAAAAATTAGAAAATAAAATTGGTGTTACAATCAAATGAAATGAAAACCGTAATACTTTCATTTTGATGTACGTATTAAAACCAGTGTCAGAATAACCAGTAAAGTCATCGTAGAATATAATGCTAATAAAAACGGTGGTAAGATTTTCATTTGCAGACAGGCCTTTATTCGTTCATTGTTATCAGATGCATATTACCAGGAATGTTAATAGTCCTCGTATTTTTCTTAAATCATCCCGTGACATGAATACGGTTTTATACAGTTTTGGTGTACATACTCCATTCAGTTATAATCAATTTTCAACTAAAACGATTTTCATTTTATTTTCTTATGAGCAAACAAAACAGTGATATGAATGAAAATAGCAAACCCAACACTAAAATTATGTGGTGTGCTTTTTTCGCTCCGGTTTAACTCGGATGAATTTTCCATGAAAACCTTTTTTTTTATTCATCCTTTTATCGTGGTTAATGTGTAGTAGAATACTTTGGTTATTCGTGAAATGAATCTATTCCAAATTATCATCCGATTGCACAGCTGGTCAAAGCTTCAAACTATTGATATCCTGTGTTCTAACTAAAATGTATAAACCATTATATATTCATATGTATGTACATATACGTGGAATAATTCAATGGATTATATTAAAGGCATACAAACATACAGGAAAATAATGTTTCTCACCAAATATTTTATTTACTGGTAAACGAATAATAAAAAGAAATGTTCAATGATGAGGGTGTTAGCTGGAACAAAAAAAGTTGAAAATCCTCTACGGTATTCAACAGAATACCATCTTGTATGGATATATTCCTGAGTGTCTTGCTACTTTTGCCAGTTAGTTAAAATGGTTCATAATCAGGTTCATATTTTTTTATTTTTCTGGCCATGAAATATGTAAATAACTGCTGGTTAATACCAGTTCTTTTCATAGGTGTAGTATAATACCGTACCAATATAAATAAATAGTGTAGGGCATATAGAACGAATAACTCCATAACCGCAGTTTACATCATTCTGGTTATAAGGATATGTACATAATACAGAATGAAACAAGTAATACAATCCACTCGACCTTCATCACATTCGTACAGAAAATGGGGCTAAAACACCATAACATTGAATTGTGAACAGTTGTAATATGCCAACAGGTTCTTTAGAAATTCAGCGAATGCACGATACAATTCTCTTGGCTTTTCAGTGAAAATCACTGGAAACTTTCATATTCATATCATATGGTTGGCAATAGAACCATTTTTATAATCACAATTCAAGAAAATCTATGTATTGAGGAATGAGGTGACTGCTTATAATACGAAGTGTATGGAGAAATGAAAGTTTTATATCCCCTCATTTAGATGATAAAGCACCATTATACTATTCAAATCTGATTGTTCCTTGAAGTACAATTCCTCACAGCTTATAAGACATTCATATGCACATAATTATCTTAAAGATGAAACTGTTCAAATAACCACAAACGAATGCAATATACTTTAAGTTCTTTCTCTAAGTAGGTGAGCTAGTTCCAAGTTCCAACTACCCGAGATGCTGTACGTTTCTTGTTTTTTGTTTATCTCAAAAGTTTCACAACCCCACGTCTTATTAAAATAAATTGTCTCACAAAAAAGAAATGGACATGTCCAGTGGTTCTATAAACAATCGAAACCTGATAAACGATCTGGCACATTTCGGGAATAAAAACAACAAAAATATCTCACAAAGGTTTCCTTCAAATGTTTTTATTCCTAAGAACTGTTTTTCGTTACCTTTTTTTTGAGATATTTGCGTTCAGATGAAATAACAGAATAAGTTATAATGATTTTAGTCCCACGATATAAAACAATGTACGCACATCAACAAAACAGTTCCAAAATGATGAAGGGAAAAACAATGGTAGAAATCAAAATGAAAATCTAATGCGCGTTTTTCTCTCTTCTTATTCTTGTTTTCTTCATGATGGACTGAGTGATGGTGTGTCAAATATAAAAAACAAAAAAGCATAACAACACAACAAACTTATCATATCCGGTGCCAGGGAACAACGGCACAAATAAAAAAACAACAACAAATCTTGGCTAGAACATAGCAAAAACTAAAGGTCAGAGAGAGAGCTTTCACGTCTTCATTACGTAACTGAACGTTTTTAAACCATATTTTATAGCCAGTAGATTTCCAATGAATCCGCATGGATTGTCAACGGATATGTTCAACTTGATAATTTTTCATTAAACATTTTCCGGTTACCCCTTTTTCAGCTTCTGGTGATGTGCTATCATCAGTTTTTATGACCAGGGCCAAATAGAATGATAAAGAACCATCAAAAGTTGTATATTTTACCATCTTTCCGGAATCCTCGTAAATTAAATGCTATTTCTCGTTTTTCTTTCATTTTTGATTAGATTCCATGAAGAATTTTTTTTTTTTGCTGTTTAAAAAGGATGTGGCCTTATACAATATTTTACCTATTATCATTTATATGTCGCTGAATTCAAATGTAAGTGAAGGTGAACACATAAAATCATTGACTTTAATATCCAGTTATAGGCAATGAATGTATTTTTATTAAATTTGGTACCGGTAGTACAAATGAAAATTATCCAACGCATGTAAAGGATTCATTTATGAAAATGAAAAGGTGCAAACAATAGATTCCATTTGATTGCTTTACCAAGAAAACCACATTGACTATGATGGTGGGCGTTAATAGAATATCAAATTCTTATGATACGACAGTTCTTTTGAGCTAATACTTCGGTTTGGGCTAAATTAATGCTATACGTATAAAAGATTTGTGCATTGTCTGATCAAGGTGAACAACATTTTTGTATCAATATATGATTCCCCATTAAATGGATCTGTACAAACCTCAACCGTATTATTATTGGAATAAAATTTTTCATTTTATTCGATCATCAGCTATACAACGACAGGTAAGGTAATGGGACAACATAATATCGGTCAGTCATAATTGTTCCATATTGAGCTAATATTAGAGGTCTCTACCATATCAAGTACTTAGACGTTGGTGCCGTGCCTTGATGGTCATAACAATCGTCTATATATCAACAGTTTTATAGTGATGTATACATGTATACTATTCAACTCTTTTCTAAATTATATACGATACTACAACTCCAACTTGATGAAAAGAAATTGAATTTCATGTGGCTTTTTTTTTGTTTTGGAACAGTTTCAAAATATGAGGGTAGGAAAAACGACCCCGTATAAGAGTCTGCCAAGAATGAAATCGAAGAAAAAAGAAAACTTTTTTTCGTAAAATGTGATTGAACAAGATACAAATTTGTCGATCCATATGTTGCTCAACTCAACAATGTGGAAACCATGAAATTCTTAACAAAAAAAAAAATTCTTTTTACATTTCTTTTGTTATCACATCATAAGGCCGAAGGACGTAAAAAATCCATCTTCATTGAGTGGTAAAGCAAGCTAGTTAACTTTTCACAATTCATATCCATCTGGATTATGTGGAAAGATATCAATTCATTTGATCGTAAGAGTAGTGACATCAAGGTTCCTTTGTTCATTTTAAAGTTTTTCCATTTTCATTTCTACCTGCATCAAAAGGTAACGACGGTAAGTAAAGGTTTCCTATCATCTTTAATAGTTTGTCGAATTCCAATATTTAATTTATTTTAAAAATCTACCAAACAACCAGACTGAGGTTGCGGTACATTAAGTACTTTGTTTGCACCTGATCGAATAATCATTTCATCGTATCACCATAAAATTTTTACATATAAAAATTTACTTCTTTTATTGTATTTTCCATCTGGTGGTTGTTGTTGTTCATCGCTTTTCACAACGATGATTTCGTATCGTTTGTTTCGTGTTGATGGTGTTATGCGTAGATTGAGTATATGTACAGATGTTACATCGATTTCAATGAACAACAATCAATTCTAATCTAGAACGAAAACATAGGCGAGGGAGCCATCATCCAGCCACACGTATTCCTCAAATTCTTATTGAAAAATATTTTTATTCACCTTGTAGTCGCAACGATAAGAAGACGTTCACCAGCATTGAAAAGGTGTGTAATACGATAATTCCAATAAGTATGCGCCATTATAATCAGCCGCCTCCCAAATGTGAAATTTATATGGATTATAACTCTAATTTTAGGACCAACTGAACATACATAAAATAAATGAGTGTAATATAGTCAATGTGCAATGCCCCCACACAATTATGTTTACAATAAAAACCACGCGATGGGAAAATTAAATCTAATACACAGTAGGAATGATGGTAATCGTCAAATGGAAATTCAGGAGCGTTTAAGCAACGTCAATCGGTGAATTGAAAAGACAAAATCATCCAAATTTGCAAGTAAGACGGGCGAAAAACCAATCAATTATAATTGGGGATGAGTGACTTTAACCTAAATGGTATCATATAACCTCCAGCATTCATTGATTATTGAACTGACAATGAAATACATTACACAGTTGAAAATTTAGAAAATGGTAATTTATAAGGGAATAATATTCAGTGTCGTGGGTATAATTAAATTAAATGATTGAACGAATATTTTAATAATGGCATCATATATTTACTAAAACTATAGTTTGTTTAAAAAGTGATGAAACACGTTTTGTATAAAATTATGTCTAAATTTAGATGATGCGAAATTTATGGTGTCAGATTCATCTGTTGATTACCAGTTATTCAACAATTATATACGTTAATGATGGTGAACAACACTGATTACATATAAGTCCATCCCCTCAATATATTAATAATGTTGACTGGAAGGATTAAAATTCTGTTATTCAACATTAAAATGGCAAATGAACGAAATCGGTTTTCATAATTATAAATAAATAGAGTGATGCTAAATTTAGATTGAATGAATAATTTCTTAGAGGCTTTGTGAATATTTAAAATTCTCGTACTCTGGATACGGATATGTTAAGGAGTCGATTGATGACTCAAATATACATTATTTGGCCTTTCATTTATCCACCCACACAAAGATACTGTTTAGAAACAGTGATGTTTCTCAAAGAAGATTAAATGATGATGACAAAATTCTGTTTACAATCAATGTTTGACTAAAAATACTTGTTCAATGGTGGAATATTAAAAGCTACTTAGTACTTAGCATACGAATAAATACTTATTTGTTACTTGCTACTGAAGATAACAAATCCATCGGCATTGAAATACGAAAGAGATCAAAGTCAATTAAAAATCACTTTGGATTTTAACTGTAAAAACCTGGAAGATGAATTTTCATTTTATTGGAAAACTTTATACCGTAGTCATGATTTGTACTATAGAATGTTGATTATTATGTATGCTGAATTAGAAAGGAATTGTTTTGCTGTAAATGTAATTGAACATATAACATTATCAGTAATTCCAATTAAATGATACAGATGATTTGTAGTCAATTATCAATACTAAAGCAATTTGTTACACCGACAATTGCCTAACAAAGGATCACAACAACAACTTTGAAACTTTTGAAATTTCAGTGATTTTTCAGTTTTCAGAATTTAATTTTTCTTATCATTCTTTCAGGAGGAAAAGTACCTCCTGTTATTATGTTCGCCTGTTCCAAATTCCCCAATTCTGTCGAAATTTTCGTGAAAAACTAAAAATTTTCTCAACTTTTCCTATGAAATTGGAACAGGCGATCATAACATCAGGAGGAAAGTATCCTAGTCAAACACAGTGGCGCCCTCACCGGAAAATCTGTCAACTAAAAAAGTGAAACTTTTGAAAATCGAAAAGTTTCAAAAACTCTTCTTCTTCTCATCATTCACCAATACTAATGCAAATTATTACACCGACAGGCAACAGGGATTACAACAACAATTTTGAAACTTTTGAAATTTCAGTAATTTTTTGTTCTTTTCTTAGTGATGGGATTGGTGCACTAATACCAGTACACTTTGATACACCTACACGTAACAAGGATTACAACAACAATTTTGAAACTTTTGAAAAAAAATCTAAGATTTTCTGTAACAAAAGGAATAGTGATGTGAGATGAAACCCTGTAAATTCTGCAATTACTGTTAAAATAAGATTGAGTTTCCCTACATAGGAATCGCGGCTATGCTTACCTACCTTATGTATGATAAAACTGACTTCAAGCCTAAGGAAATTCCAGAGAATACAATGCAAATGCAATTTATCATTACAATGTATTCAATGTATTAACAGTTGATTTAAGGAAATTACAACACAACAGTTATACATTTTTCATTTATAATTTCATTTTAATATCCTAAAAAAACTGGTATATATTTTCACTTTGTTTCAATCATTATATAATAATAATTAATGTCCATGAACGGATATACATATTCATGCATTATTTTAAATTAAATAATCATCTATAATTAAAGTACATCTCTTATTAACCTCATCTCAATTACATGTAACTACACTGAGTGTTTGAATCCCCTTACAATTGAACTGATCTTAAAAATTTATTTAAATTCCTCTATAGTTATTCATTGCGCCTATTAACCACCCAATGTTCTAGCGAGAAGAAACACATAAATATATTGTGTTGTGTTACAAAATTGTATTTTATGTTAGTGGAGCCGTTATTAATGTTTTTTATGCTTTGCAAAAATTAAACAGGGAATGCAATGCATCATTATAAATTGGTTTCTTTTCCATTTAATATGGTTGTCAGTTTACATAGTTTTCATAATAAACAACATTTAGTATGTAATTGATGTAAACCATAATATTAATTACATTGTTATTGTTATAAATTCATTGAAATCATGACAGCAGTTATACCATTTCAAGTATTCAATCATTGAATTGAAAACAAATTAGCTATTAATGTGATATTCTTTTACCGGAGGGGGGATATTCAGACATAAATAAATTGTAATTAAGCGATTGTAAGTTCTTAAATGTAATCAATACTTTACAAAATATATTAATTTTCAATTTGTCTTTTGTGTTATTATTTGTTTTGTTTTAAATGTTTACTTAAAAATTTTTATCTAATCATTAATATAAAATCACCGTTTTTATTCTTTTTTAACAAACTTAATTCATATGCAACATAGATTATACTAAAAAATGTAAATTTTCAATTAAATTTTCTCATAGAATTGCATTCTAGAGGGACGATTTTTGTTGGTTAATGAAATTTTTCACCATATAAATGTCAATTGCTTGTTACATGTCGAATTTTCATTTAATAAATCATGTACAGCATTTGATTCTAATGTAATTTTATAATTCATAGTTTTTAAATATCTAAAATGGTTCCAAAGTAAAATGCGATTGGTCTGGATTAATTAAAAAGAAAATTGCTATTATTATACTTATATGTTTCTCACTTAAAGTACTAAAAATTAAGAGACGACTAAATTCATTATTTAAAAATTAATTCCTTAATTCATCAATTCTGGTGTTTTTAATTTCTCACTAAATTTATATATTTTCTTTTTTTTTTTTCAATTAATTAATTTGACTATGATCTATGATCATTTTTGTAAATTGCATTTTTTTTACTTTTCTAAAAAGTATTCATCATCATTTTTCATATAATTTAATGTAGTTGATTATTCGTTTTGATTTCATTCACATATCAATTATTATTTTTACGTGGAATATTCTAAAGAAAATTTTATTATCGCTTTTGTAACTATTACATGTATTCAGTTTGGATAATTCATTTACATTTTGGTAAGTTATTTATCTGGGGTTTTGTTATTGGAAACGGGCAAGAGTTATATGTAATGCCATTATTGTTATTTTTCACTTAATATTGATTACATTGAATTAAGATTAACACTCGGTTTGTTATTAAATTCAATAAGAAATGACAATGTAGTTTCAATTGAATTTCTACGGGTTTTAATTTCGTATAAATATTATGAATTCGTGTTTTTCTTTTTTTTTTTTTAATTTAAATTTATTCCATAAATTTTTGTTTTTTTTTTTTATATTTCATTGTGTTCTAATAATTAAATCACTCTAGACTTATTCCATAAGTTTAGCAAAACGAATTTTATATTATTACATCATTCACTGGTTAGCAATTGTTAATCAAACGTAACGTTAATTATAATTAAATATACGTTATTTCCTATTTATTTAAGAATTTTTTTTTTTTGTTTGTTTCATTTTTAGATATTATAATAGGCTTGTCGTAAGTATAATTTTACTCCTCGGTTTATACATACATATTACGCGTTCAACATCTATTATAAATAAAAAATAAAAAGTTTTTTTTTTTTTATTTCATTATTTTCATCACCCGCACAACACCGACCGATGCAAATGTTATAATAATAAATAAATAGAAGACGCTCATTTTCAGTCCTTTTCCGAATTTGTTACTTCTTATTAATATGTTCACTTGGTTCGCGTTAATGTGCCTACTCCACTCACGGTTATCAATTATCGAAATCTAAGGCACTGTACAATTAGCTCGTTGCTACTCAATTCAACACTCATTTAACGATTCAATTCAATCAATTGTTTTTCACTCTCACTTATTCGCTTATTTTACGGTCACTTACAATACTCATATTGATAATCTTTTCACTTTTCATAGTTAAATAATTCAATATTTCATATAATGTTAAGTATTTATAGTTCATAGCTATTATATAATTCCAATCACTTTTCATTCAATCCATAAATTGCTATTTACAATTTTTTTTTTTATTTTGTCTTATTTAGTATATTCATACTGCAAAATCAACTTCACCCCACTGTAATGAATCACCAGACATTTTAAAGTCATCTAATATGTCCAAGAAATTATCGTGGTTTAATGGTGGTAAATGTGTTTCATAGTTGTCGGTACCAATTATGTTTGCCATATTATTTTGTTGATGCTGTTGATTTTGTAATGATTGTTGACCGGCCGTTGTATTTTGTTGATGAAAATTCATACCATTTGTAAGTTGATTCATATTCTTATCAGTAGCATCATCCATTTGATGGCAACCCGAAATCGTAGAAAAATCAAAGCTGTTTAACGAATTTTCAAAATCTTCTACGTCCATCGGTGTTGAGTGGAATGGCTGTTGATGATGCTGATTGTGATTATTATTTTCACCATTTAAATTTAACATTTGATTATTATTGTTTCCCATTAATTGATGTGAATTCATTTGAATCTGTTCATTCATTAGATCCATTATTGATGGCTGTAGACTTGGATTCATTTCACGTTGTTGTGATACGTTACCATTACTAGATGGTATTGTATCCCGCGGCACATATTTTAATAAGTTTGAACCATAGCTGGAACATGTGTCGTCTGTGATGTCCATATCCAGTTGTGAACTCATCAGATCCATCAACTCAAAGTCAACATAATGATTTAATTCTGGCGTTAATTGCATCGTTGATGTTGTTGAAGATGATGATGATGGTATGGACGATGTAACCGAATTACTTCGAATATGATTACTAGCCGTTTGTCCTAATTGTGCCAGCATTTCGGGTGACGGTTGACCTAAAAATATGTCCAATGTTTTTACGATGTCATTTGCTGGACCATCAATCGATTGAATTTTATTATTCGATTGCATTATTAATGGCGGTGTTTCAATTTTATCTAACATTGGCACTAGACTAGGAGGTGAATGATTCTGGATCATTGTTTGATTGCACATATTTATCTGTTGTGTTTGTGGATTCATGGATTGTTGCTGTTGATGTTGGAATAACATGTTCTGTGCAATCAACATATTACCCGGTGTTGTTGGTGTTGATGGATCATTTGCAGCGCTCGCTGGTAACTCACCATTTTTAATTAATATCTCTAATACATCGGTCATAACCTGTGATTTAATATGACTCTTGCCAGCGTTCTCCTTTTTCATTGATTCCAATTGTTTGGTTGCCTCTTCATATTGTGGTGGTGGTGGTTTCATATCAATATGGAGTTGGGGTCGTTGTTGAATATGTGATTGTTGGAGTGATTGTTGTTGCACGACAGGTTGGGTTTTTAAAATAGGTCCTGCTGTTGTTGTTATCGGTACTAAAATGCTGGGCATTTGGCCCATAATTTGACCATCACCGATTTTTTTATTTTCTGGTAAACCGACTAAAAATAAAGTTTGTTCACCGTTCCATACAATACCCAAATTGTTCTTTTTCTGTTGGCCAGCCAATTGTGAATGTAGTTTGGTATTGCATAACATAACTTTAGGTTCTTCCAATTTTGCATTCGACGCTAACGATAGTGGTGGCGGTTGTGCTGATTTTATAAGCATATTTTGATTATTTTTTAATGCTTGTTGGAACGCCAAATGTTCAGCTTGTCGTTTTTGTTGTTCTAGTTGACTCATTTTCTCCTTATTGATCTTAGCCTCGAGTTGTTGTTTGAACACTAACTTTTGATTTGTTGGTTGTTCTTGTTTTACATCAGTTGTGGTAACAGATGACTGTTGTTGTTTCATTTGCAATAACTCTTCTTGTTGTTCACGTAGTTTTCGTTCCAAATCTTCGATTTTCTTTTGTTGCTCTCTAACCAAATCGTCACTAGTAAAAGTCGGTTGTGGTTGTAGTAATACTTGAAACTGTTGCTGCACTTGTTGAATCGATGTCAGATTATTATTCATTGATTGGGGTGAATCGATTTGTTGAACTTCCATAATATCACCATTATCGGATTGTGGTGATAATGATTGGGGTGAATTTACCGCTTCCATATCGCATGGTTCCTCACCAGACATCGATTCAGTTGTTGTCGTTGTGGTATCAGTTAAACTGGCATTCATTGGCATGCATCGTTTTAAACGATCAATTAATTGAGTTTTGGGACCAGAAACTGGTAAATTTAATTTCTTTAGTCGTAATTTAAGGTCGGATACTTTCATTTTCTCAAGACAACCGATGTCTGATGAAGACACTGTTGAATCAGAAAAGGAAGGAACTGGACTGGGTGCTATCGTTGATGTAACCGATGGTGATGGGGACGGTTGCGGTTGCTGATGATGATTTGTAATGGTGACTGTAGAAGATGGCTCTTGGGAAAATGTACTGAATTCACAACCCTTGTTTAATTCCCTTTGCGGTGATGCAGCTGATGGTGAATCAGTTGTTTTATGCAAATTCTCTAGATGCTCCAATAAAAACCTTTGTTTCAATAATAACTGATAGCTGGTTTCGCCTGCACTAGACGAGGAACCAGAGGACGATGATTTTTGGGCATTTGGGGGACCTTTGTATTCATGGAATTTTATAGTTCTCGCTTTTGCAATTGGTTTGGCTGCTTTTAATTTCTTACGATTTTTCTCTTTGCCAGGCGCATCAGATTTCGGTTGTTGTTGACCAAAGTTTGCAGATGTAATTTGTGGTAGCTGAACTGTTACAGTCGAAGGTGGCGATGCAACCGATGGTAGAGGACTCAATGTAGATGTTGTTGATACCAACGAAACTGAACTAGGCAATGAAACAATATTGGAATTACCAACTACGGATTGACACAGTTCCGCAAACAAGTTAGATGTATCCGATTTTACCAGAATTGGACTGGTTTTTGTTAATGGTGGAGGCAATGGTGGTGGTGGTGGCACATATGAATTGGCTAATATCGCAGTTTGTTGTAAATGATTTTGCTGTTGCTGATGTAACACAGGTCCAGACGTGACAACAACAGCACCTTCATTTGTTGGTATCGTGAGTGCTACCGTTACTAATTCCGGTGGACCAGAATTGATACCAGTTTCACTAATCTCTGAACGTGCTGGACTCGTTCTAGTGTCACTCTCAGAACTTTGTGAATCATCTTCGAGTGTTATATAACTACTTGGATGCTGTGGTCGATTATGTAAACCTTCACTAGTTGCCTTAAATGATACTAAACCTTCTTTAACAATCCGTTCAATTGGTTCATCTGTATGCAAAATATTTTTCTTAATTAATTCCAATGGACCCGGTCGATGTGATATTTGGGAATTCAATTGATCAGCTAAACGTGCTTTCTTCAACATTCGTTGTTTTTCAGCTAAACTAGGATCAACGTGAGCTTCTTCATGCTCCAGAATGTGTCGATTTTCCAATTCTTTACGATTTGGACGTTGTTGAATTTTTGCCTTCAACAAATCACCAGTCTTTGCTCGTTCTAATTGCTTACGTTGCTCATGGAGTGCTGGTGAAGTTTTCAATGCTATAAAATATAAACAAAACACCGATTAATATTATAAAGTCAATGGGATTGTATGTTTAGCATGAAAAAAAGAAAAAAAATGATTTTATTTAACTACTCAATGCAAATAAGCTGTAACAATTATCATTTTAATACGTATACTTAAAATTTATGATAGTTATCAAAGGATATACAATTATAGCTACATTTAATGCATACAAATACATTTATATGTATATAACTTACGAGGCATTATCCCCTGATCAACAAGCTGTGTTATTGGCCGTCTCACCATTAATTTAACTTTAAGCGCTGGAAAAATATATTAATAAATATAAATATCATATTTACATAATACATTTATCCTCTAAATAAAAACTAAAATTGAATTTGGAGAATGGTAGGGAATTGAGAGAAGGTAACCAGTATCACCAGCAACGAATAAAGTGAAAAAGCAGTTTCATTTAAAGACCAATGACCTCCCCAATATACCACCCTTAAATTAAAAACCATAATAGCCATTACGAATCTTAACAAAATAAAAGAATTTTATTTAAGATTCAGCTAAATGTAAATATATAAATGGCATCCATGCTAATAATATAGAAACGATGAAATATAAAACCAATAAAAAGATTCTGAAAATCTCGTTTAAAGAATTTCATGATATTTCTTTTACACGTAAATTAATGGACACAACAGAATATAATAAAAAAGTACGTAAAGTACTGGTATTTCATTCAGTAGCAAAAAGAGAATTGAATATAACTGATAAACGCAACAGGCTACGAATACTTTCAGTATATTTCTAATCACCGATGATTGTAGTTTAGACAATTGTTATTGTTATTATGTGTTTTAACAAAATTTAAGTATTCATACCAATTGTTTGATTACCATTTCTTTTTTTATTTACAATCAGTAACTTGTCTTAAATTATTGTCTTTATAAATTATTACATTAAATGTATTGATGTGAACTTATTTAATTGAAATTATTTGTATTTGTAAATTATATGTTTGATAATTATAAAATTTAATACAACAACTTGTATATCAATGGGAAAAAGAGTGAATAATGTTTGTCAACGAAAAAAAAGTAAAAGTAACAAATCGAATTTATCGAATTTACCAACCGAATTATTAATGAAAATTATTGGCAAATTAAAATTAAACAAACATGTTCATGTTAGATTAATTTGTAAACGTTTTAAAAATATTTATGATGAAATGGTGAAACATGAATATGAAAAATTTAAAAAAAATTTAACGAATACAACAGATGATATCCATGAGAATTTATTGAAATCAAATATTGAGGTAATCAATTGTTGCAATCCACAATCATTATCATTAACTTAGTGCCATATTTGATAGATAATGAATAAAACATTATTGATCTATTTGCAAGCGGGTTATAGTCCATACATTTATTATCATTCTCTGCTTAAACAATTTCGAGAAAGAGGTCATCCAAGTAGATACATCACCTATACAGATTCTCAATTGGTTATTGATCGAAACTTTGATCATTTCTACCAATCACTTCATTTACTTCACTGTAGAGATGAAAATAGGACATTAATGTTCGCTGCCACAATTCTTGGATTTATGCGTGTAAGAATGCATCAAACTCATTGTTGAATTTAAAAGTATCTAATATTAACGATTTTCTGTTTTAGGATTACCCAAATTCAAAGAAAATATTAGATTATAAAAGTAAGGCAAATAACATTACTGCGTTACAATATAAATTTAAATGGACCGGCACAACATTTTCATTATCAGCGATACCACGAGAATATAGGGTTACCAGTCTTGATACGTCATTGATAATGACATTGTTAGCCAGTTTAATTTCACATTCAACACACAGGGACTTTGAAAGGTGTATAAGTCCTTTTCCTATTTGATTTTAATTTTCTAATTCTCTCATTTGACATGATTATTTCAGCATACGATATTTACCATCATTGGGTTTCATTACAATTATTACTAAGAATCCTAAAGCGAATAATAAAAGATTACCATACATTATTTTCGAGATCTATATGAGAGGAAATGTAAAAGTTATTACATTTCTTAGGAATATAATTGAGCAAAAAGATCAAACTCCCATACTGCCAAACCATTTAGATGACTTACAAATAAAAATCAAACCCCGTTACTCAACGTATAATAGTTGTTGCGAAGATTATTCATTTAGAAAAAATATAAATTCTAAATATAATAATGATATTTCTGAATAAAAAAGGTAAATAAATATATCTTCAATATGTTAATTAAACGCAGTTAATTCCATCTATTACTGTCAATTCAATTCCATTTTAAAGAGATAACATAACCAACAATTATGTCAGTACAATAGAATATTAAAATACGGCATTTTAATGTGGGTGATTTAAAAAAGATGACGATTTTCTTAATTTAGGCCAACAATTATCAAGAGATGCAATGAAAATTATACGTAACTCTTTAACGCTATAAAATTTCCCACATACGTTCTGAGAAAACGTAAAAAAATACATCAAATCTTTCAATATTTCATTCCCCATTAATCTATTCATTTCCTTATTATATTTAACTGTGTTACAGGAAGAGCTTAACATTCCAACGAAATATATTTATTACGAAGGAAAATGAAAATACACCGGCATAGAATTATAACAAGGAACAACATCTTCTATAAACTACATAATGACTATTGTCACTACAACGTTGCCTAAATATATAAAACACCATACCACCAAGAAACAATTAATGTCGAATTCAATTTTCAGCTGTTAACTGCACAATGTTGCTTCACAACATATAAAATGACAACGCAAACCAACACTATATAATGATTTTACTTTTCTTTTCAATATACAATTTCCCTGTAAGTTGCATTCAGTAGATAATAAATTACGAAAATAAAAAAAAATAGAATCCCCCAACAAAATCGGTATGCCGAAAAAAAAAAAAACCAAATAAAAATGGTGCCATAAACAATAATTAACGCCGTCTAATGCAAACCCAACAACTAAAATGATTTCACGTCTCTTTTGGCGAGACACAACGAAATTATACAGTCAATCTTTTATTTTTTGTTTTTCCTTCGCACTAACTTAAACTGAAAATGTTTTAAGGAAGGAAAAAAAAAAACTAAATTAGATTAACTAAGGAAAGAATAAGAAAAAAAAACATTTCTCTTCTATTTTCATGAATAGAATTAATTACGCCTACAATAAAACAAAAAATGAAAAAGAATCTTTTTTATACAAGAAAATAAAAAAAGATAAATCTTTAAATGAATACGTGACTAGCTCAGAATAAATTGTTACCGTTTGACATAAGATTAGTCAAGACCGTGTCTCTAGACTATCCGTTATGATTGTACTTTTTGATGGGGGGACCGTCGCGAGACGACCAATATGAAACACTAATAAATTTCATCTTTTGCCAAATAGACACAAAACGACTAATACAATTCACGATCAATTTTTGCTTCCCATTTATACTAATTGAATATTCGGTTGCGGTTTTATGTTAAGTGATATACACAAATCATTTTAAATTTCACCTAACTAATTAATCGAACTGGCACCCTTTAGTCATCAAGTTGTTTCCTCGTAAACTCGCCCACCTGTTATTTTGTTGTGACCTAAAGCAACTATTTATTTCTGAATTAATGTTTTCATTTCATTATGATATTGCACAATTTGTTTTGGATGATTGTTATCTAACTCATATAAGTAACTAACAACTCAGTTTTCTTTCTATGTTAAACAACACAGTAAAATCTAATTATTCTTAGTCATATAATTACAATTGCTCATTGAACACCAGTGCTTCAATATCTTTTGCAAATACTGTTAGTCTGTGCCAATAACAATAAATCTTATGGTCAATATATCATGGTTTCCATTAAGGAAAATACAATAATCACTTTATGGAATTCCGCTATACCCACAAAATCATGTACTTACTACTGTTTAACGTGATTATTATCTAAACGGCATCTCATAATTTAATATTTGATGTATTTTCATTCCATGCTAACACAATTTACCTCAAATAAACGATTGTTAAATTTATTTTAATGTAATTTTATGGAGTGTACCAACAGAGTCCTATTAAAATCTCATGTCGAACAACCAAAAATATTTATCAACAATCCAAAAAAAATTAAAAGAAAACTTAATTTAAATTATCCTGAATATGTGTATAAGAAAAAGCACTTTAAATACATTTGATAAAATCGTTTATGTTATTCAAAGCAATTACGGTTAAACGGCGAGAGGCAATAATTTAATATACAAGTATACTACCCCCTCGGCACAAAGCATTGAACATAAATGACATACAATTAAGATTCATTTTATTTGATAAAAATACCTGTGCGCTCATATATTAATTTGTAATTAGCGAAGCATAATAAAAGTATTGCTATATAAACTCATTTCAATAAAATTGTAAATTCATACTAAAATATAAATTTTATGATCGGATATCATTTATGTATAATCCTAAGAGTTCTACGTGTACCAGCCAAATAAGAAGCTTGATTGGTATATTGTAAGACGGTCGTCAGTGCTACTAAATAACAAATGATGGGAATCATAGGATTTTCTTTATATTCAACAATTATTAAACAGAATCAAACAAAAGCTAATTCGAGACAATTAACATTTATATGTGATTCAAGGAGATTTACTTTTAAAGGAAATAATATTCATTAAAAGCAACACAGAATGATATCGAAGATTTCAAAACAGAAAACTTGACTCAGATACGTAAAACAAGACTACCGAACAGAAAATAACTTTCCTCCACCGTTATCGGACCATTCCACATTAATACAAAATGTAATGTAATTCAACCATATCTCTTTCTCTATTAACAATTTTCCAAAATGCAAGAAAGTGAAAATATGTTTGAAGCGATGATACTGTGTTTTTACTTTTATCTTTAAGCTACAATAATCTACAGGGGAATTTTCATTTGATTACAAAATTTACTAAGCAAAAATACTTACATTCTTTATTCCGATCCATCCGTAATGGACTTGAATCAATGACAGCTTTTGGCGGTGATTGTCTTGGATCAAGCATCAAATTTGAATCCTCATCCATACTAAATAACACAAGGCCTGCGGGGGCCGAAGGATTTGCTTGAATTCGCTCACCTATAAAATAAGACAGGTAAGATGAATTAGTCTATCATCAAATAAACACCATTCTGTATATTACAATTCAACTCATAATGAACACAGATAATGGGCAATACAAAAAAGTTAAATAAAAGATTTCCAATCATTTAAATTACTTATTTCCATTCCCACGATTTACCTGATATTCCTTTAAAAACCAATTTTGTATTAACATCAACATCATCTACCTGTGTTCACATAAATTGCTATTAAATTAAATTATCAACTTTAAAACTGATTGCAGACGCTTTAACAACATGGATTGAGTAATGACATAAATATTTGGAGGAAAAAAAAAAGAAAATGAAATTACCTTCGGCCATGTCAAATTGTTCTGTTGATGAACTGCTGTGATATGATAATTGGATATTGTTTCGTGATGTATTAAACCAATTTGGAAATTTATTCTTTATAATATCTAAGATGTCCTGATCAAGTTTAATAGGCCACAATAGAGGTTCTTCTTCGTTATGGGTTGACTCTGAAAATTAAAAAAAGAATAGAAAATCAAATTTCAATTTACCATAAACATTGAAACGGCACAACTATTAGGTCAAATATGAATTAGTAAACAACTCAATTAGTAAAAATTAAAATTTAACTATTAATCGTTGGCGTTTACTATACTTTTTCAAATATGACAAAATTCAGTATAAAAACACAACAAATTTGGAACAAATAATTTTATGTGATCACAACGTCAAGATGAAGAAACTACTGCTTGGGGAGACCCGATTCTGTCAATTTTCCAAGGCCGATCATCTTTCAATCCGAACCAATCTACATAGGAAACACTACTTATCCACATCATTAAGAGTAAGTCAACAGTTACATGATTATCTCAGTTTCATCGTGTGCTCCCAATTTTCAATTTTCATATTTGTTTCTTTCATTCATTCAAGTAGATCAATAGAAATTGTTTTCAATAATTTGTCTCAATGTTTACGTTTTCCACGAAATACTGTGACAGTATAACACAGTGGGTACAACATAACCAAAACTGATAGACTGTTAGAAATTGACCCAAAAACAATCGAAATTTGTTGCTATCCTTTATAAATAATTCTAATTGTTTAGTCACCGTGTTGATTTTCTATTTAAATGGTATAATTGAATTTCAAAGCAACAACCAAAGAATTCAATTAGAACCATCAGACAATTTACTGTTTATTCAATGTCAAAGTATTTTCTTTTTGAATATTAAAATTGGTATAACTCGTCACATATTTCACATACATGACAGTACGCATATGTGTAATTTAAATTCACGGTTCACCCATTCTGTCCCTATGTGGGGCGGAATAATAGGTGACCACATTCAGACTGAATACAATGTTCTTAATTGATTACATGTTTTCATGTTTTTCAATTCAACCACATTGAAATTAATTTTCATTTTTCATCTTCAATACACTAAGGAAACCAATTAAATTACAACGGTTAAAGTATTTGATAAAATTCACTTCTTAAATGAAATTTTCACGTGCCGAATAATTTAATTGCCGTTCTCATTCGGTAACGCAATTGATAAGACCACAGAAATAAATAAAATCTTTCATCAATGCTAAACAACTTTAATTAAGTCATCACATAATTTTCTTAATCAAATAAGAATACTCTATAATTCTCACAGTATCGTATACAGACATTTCGCACTATTTGTTTATTGCAATAAATGTTTTATAGCTGATGAGACGCACATTAAATAATAGTAACAAGGTCATGCATTCAAAACAATCTCAAGGAAAATAAAAATAATACTTTGAAGCTAAAAGGAATATTACAATTAAATTGTTTTCTTCTTGTTTACAATTTTTTAATTTTTTTTTTTTTTTTTTTTTTTTTTCATCTTTACATATTGAAAATATTAGCAAGACAAATTATACGGTGGCCTTCAGTTTTCTATTTTTCTTTTTCTCTCACAAAAGATGTCATAAATAAAATAAATTGCGAAAAAAAAATTTAAACATAATTATCCGTGTGTAGTCAAATATAAGAAAAACAAATTGTAATGATTCAATGAATTGCATCAGTGAATATTGAACAATTGAATTGTTAGCACGTCATTCTTAATGGGCTAACTGATCTGACGATACAAATGTATATCAATGGAGATAACATCAATTAGGAACAAGGAAAATTATTGGTATGACAATTTCATTGATTCAGTTACGTTGTATTAAGCACCATAACCTTGAACAATATTATTTACTCATTTGAGAAACAATAACCTCATTAGACAACTAAAATCTTCTCAATGGAATTTCTTTTTATTTTACTTTTACCTCAATCAGTGTGCCACATTTTCATTTATTACATTTGCCTTGAATTCTTATTAGCACACCAAATTTTCTTAAATGATGGACACCATTTACTTCAAATAAGAAAATTATTATGAACCATAAAAGCAAACTGAATTAATAATCAATTGATATGTGTATAGATCAATACGACTGTATAAATTATTTGAATAAATGGAATGTATAATTATGTTTAATGTATATCCAATAACATTACACAGTTTTATTGATGATATTCGTTTAATGACGATGCTATACTACATTTAATAAAAAAAAAAAAACATTCCATAATCAATCAAATAAAAATTAAGAAAACCAACCTGCACAAAGCATCAGAGAAAAAAAAACTTGTTAATTTTCATTCGACGCAAATAACGAAATTACAATTGATGTAGGCCCCAAATGAAAATTGATTTTTTTTTTCTTCTATCCCAAACGATTAGAATCAATGAAATTATTTCTTCTGTATATTTCGTTGCAAAACCATACCATAAACCAAAGTCAAAATTTTTTTACATGTTTTTCTAATCCATACGGTAACCAAAACAATTTCATCTATTAAGACGCAGTCCAAAATGTGCTGTCAGATAAATAAATCTTCTAAACCGATATTAAAAAAAAAGAAAAACTTCGAATGTAAATAACGTTTCGAAGGAAAATAATGTTTACATTTTCACCGTTTAACTAAAATAATTTTTTTTTCTCTCATGTTATACATAAATCGTTGTTTTCTTTTATGCTTTGTCTGAGTAGTTTTCTAATCAAATAAGAAAAATTCGTAGGGTCGAAATGATTTTTTCGAAACATTAAAATTAATGTGCCTCTAGTGGCTGTTCAGTTAAATGAGAGTTTTTCTTAATTTTTTTCTGATTGTAGAAATGTACATAATAGATGGCCGTTAATGTGGCCGAGACACAATCATCTTATGATTTTAAACGGTAAGACAATCAAAACCCCGATTGATTGTCTATTTTTAATTCATCTCATTCATAGATTATTTAGAAACTCAATTTGTGAAAAGAAAAGAAAAAAAAAACAATTTCATTTAAAATTTTAATCGACTCCTATTCCTCAATAAAAACCCATGAGCCCCCTTGTATACCCCCCCACGAAAAATTAAAAAAAATCTTCATCAAAATTTATTGTGAAAAACAACAACATGATTGGAAAATCTGTTGCCTACAGGTCGTCTCCTATGTATTAAATCAAAAACCACCATTTACTTTATTTACTTGTTAATTCAAATATAAATAATTATTCTGTTGCTTTAGTTGAATTAAATATAAAAATTATATTACCATATGCATCACATATGGCGCTATTGACCATTAAGGTACGTTTATTTCGAAATATTTAGATAGGAAAATGCCCACACGATATGGTATCATTAAAATATCGACTAAAATCACATAAAATTGATCATAATGTTGTTTAGATGAATTTAGGTAGTCCATAGAAACAAAATAACTAATATCAAACATACACACACAAAAACAACAAAACAGAAATAATTTTGAAAATAGGAAATTAAATAAAATCATCATTCATCTAAATATTATCATTAAACAAGCATTAGTTTCATCATAATACAAATAATATTTTTCTTTTTCATTCAATGATACCTCTCACGTTTAGAGAATTGGCAATAAATGACCACCATAAATGTCACCGACCTCCAAAGAGATAACAATTCTTTTAGTGTCACATTATTATCGTTTAATAAGTCCCACTACTAACACATTCCACCAATACGGGACAAATAATAAAATCAACCATTATTTTATTGTCATAAATATCGTATCCATATGCGATTAAATTAAAAAACTTTATTAACACAATTAAATTGCAAAAAGAAATATGTCAACATGTTCAAATGATCTATCATGTGTCAGAAAAACAAAACTTTTAAAAATGAACATTAAAACGGAAATTAATTAATCAAAGGCTGAACTTTATGAATTTGCAATACATCAAAACCACGCTACTTTCTAACTTCATGTTATCCACAATTTTATGTTCAATTCAACTAAACTAGATAACTCATATCCACCCTTATGTTCAGAGAACCCATAGGCGTAGGCCGACCACATAATACCATTCAATAGAACTTCAACAAAAGAACAATAATGACTTTTATATGCAATTCTTTTTTCCATACATAAAACCAACGAAATCATATTAATGCAATGTATTGTAGGAGTTAAAGAAACCGCATATCAAATATTTCATAAAACATTAACACAGTTACAGTAATAATTTCATTTTGGTTTTTTTTTTCGGTCAGAATAAAATACGTTCACACCCACAAATGAATGAAGAAAAATTAATAAAAGAATCTGTGAATTTTTCTTTTACATTTTTCATAACCGTGCAAATAACAAAGGAACAAACAACCGTTTTGAAAAAGAATTTTCCGGCCATCGATTAGATCACACAAAGTATTTTGCGTAACGAAAAAATTCTTTTTAACAAATTTCTTTTTTCTTTAAATATGAATTCATTCCATATATAGAGGAAAACTTGAATGTATATAAATGATATTATTTTAAGACATCGCAGGAAAAAAAAAATGAAGATTTAAATTAGATATGAATATACAAACATTGAATTCATGAAGGAAGAGAAGAAGATTTAAAACAACTGTTTACACATTTATTTTGCATAATGACGTCATTGACTAAATCTATCATTTCACACATGATGAAAAATACGATTGAAACTGTAGGATGTTATGTACCATTGAGAAAACCTCTTCGCTATCTCTATTTTGATTCAACCATTTTCTAAAGGGAATCAGGTAGGTCACAACATCAACTTAACAGTCATGGAGATCTGTGTGGTTTACATCCCACCCAACTTACGGTATAACTGTTAAGGATATTAAATGTACACAACACTTCAATTACACGATGTTTCAATGAAGAAATTTATGATATTTTCTCTTCTTTGAAATACACATTCAAATATAGAATAAATCTAAGCCAAAAATAGCAACTGATTTTTATTTTATTTCTTTACAGTTTTTGAAAACAAGTAACAATTTTCTCTTTAAAATACTAAATGTACCGTGCAAAAAATAACAGTAAATAACGTTGATTTCGGTACCAGAACTAACAGTGAAATAAATAGGAAAATCTTCTTTAATTTTTTGCTATTTCATACGTAATAACCTCAATATAATGTTAGCAAACCGATAGATAAAATTAGGTGATGTACATATGAATATGGTAAATTACCATTTAAATTGACACATAACATTACTAAAAAACAAGTGATCTAAAATGCCTAAAGGCTACTAATATTCTTCCTCCCCCATTAACAATCCCGAAAAAACATGATGTCGTCGTATGGTTCTTGTTATGTCACATTAAATATCGTTATTCTCATCGAATTTTAATGGACAGTAAAATTTTCGTTTTTGAATATTTATTTTCCCCAATGTGTACCTCCGCTCCTCTTCCATCATCATCAACTGCGTCATCATATGGTCAATATTTCATTCAATAAAAAAGTGTCTGATAATAAACAACACAACACATATTCATGTATTTATGTATCAAACGAATAAAACAAGAAACATCGAATTATCATACAAACATATAAATTTATTAACGAATAAACCAATGAAGTCACTAAAATATTCAATGGTTTTGAATCCCATCCAATATTTGATAATTATTAACTGGTTAATTGAATCATAATTAACTGAATACGAAATGGTTAAGTTATATAAATTATAGATGCATTAATTTGATAACATGCTCATTATTAGATCATTTAACAACGAATTTTCAATAATTCAATATTTAATGTACTGGGGGCCACCTTATGACCTCATCATTGACTATTTGTCCGTATAATTTGCAATAACAACAATCACCAGTTAACGGTTTAAATAAAAAAATGTAAACAAAATTACAAATAATATTCACAATTGGACGTCTTTATTTGTGCGCCCCCCAATTGGTGCTGGTTACAAGGAATAATTATACATAAACTGTCAGTCGTTAATTTATTACCATCAAATTTAAAAATTTTCAGCTTATTAGCAATACAGGCCACAACTAATTAATCTCATCATCATGGTCCATACCGGATCAACATCTAATTAATCAACTGTTTAAAACTGCGTTAGTTGTTGATGTTGCATACGCAGATGAATCAATTGTATTCTTGGCTGCACTTTTCTTTTTTTTTATTTATCGGGATTCATGTTTATTAAGTTCCGTTGATCTTAATGGGTCCACACACCCGTTAAAATGCATACAAATATATGGGACATGGCATAAGCCACTGATTCTTTTAAATTTTATTCACATTCAATGGGTGAATCGAAACGATTATTATTAATCATGACAAAGTTGATGTTTCAGTGACCATTTCAATTAAACTGATTGTATTCATTTGGTTTTAATGCTAAATTGTAGTTTAATGTTTTGATGGTCACAATCAAAATATTATTAAGTGTAATGTGCCTGTAATCGGATAACAAATTTTTGTTTTTCTTTTTTATTTCATTAAAACGATGAGTCAATCCCAATTAGATTTCAAGCCACCGACTAACTTTACTTAAACTTTATGAGTGCATTCCTTTCTGTCACAACAAAATTGCATTGGCAAACATAATTGCATGTACGTGAAATTAAAATACGTGCCCATGTATAATTGTATCATTTACTCCACTATAGAATAATTACTATTGTTTCGAGTTTTGTTGATTTCAGTAATTAAATTTGGTATTCTAGACAAAATCAACGAAATTTCAGTTTTATTTTCTAGAAATTTATTCATGAATTCCAAAGAAAAAAAAATAGAAAATTTATTCTTAGCTCAAATGTACAAAGATTAAATACGTTCAGATTAAATCAAATATTTATGTGAAACAAATTACATTAAATACAAAAATTATAATAAAATTATCCAGAGCATTAAATAACAAAAAATAAAATATTTTATTCCAGGAACGATCAAATCTCATAAAACCTGAATTCCATACATTCTTTAGTAGGCAATTTTCTATTTTATGTTTCCATTTTCGAAACATAAAAATTACCAAATGTAATTAGCAGTGTAGCTCCTTAATCGTCCTAACACGAAGTATTTGAATAAAATTGAATAAATTTAATTCGAGTTTACTACACTTTGTGTACAGCAAAACATGCCACATTGTATCAAATTCATTTATAATTTTTGCCATGACCAAACAGTTAAATTCATATAATTTGAAGAGTCCAGATCCCAGAGTAAAACAGAATTATATTATTACTTCATAGTATTTGACACCATGAAAGTTAGCATGCAATTGACGAGTTTGATGTGGTGACTTTATTAATTTTTATATAAAATTAAAATAATGCATTCAAAAAACATCAAGTGGAAAAACATTCAATTGACTAATGCTCACACATTATTATGTTATTTACAATTTCTTCTTTTATTATTTTGCTTGATGAAAAATAGAAATAAAATTCATAACGATACAAATAATATAAGAAAATAAAAACTAAAGAAGTGTATAATGAACAACGATGATATGAAAATTGGAAAATTTTGTACGTGTATGAAGGAGACAGTCGAATGGTAAATGAGTGAGACTTTAAGTAAAAATAATTCTTTTAATATTATTTAAATGTACTTTGTAAATAGCTGGCATTTAGCCAAGTAGTATCATGTCTTTAAACTCCACACACTTAATGCGGATCTCTTATGCGGCCAGCCAAATAGTAACGAGAAAATTTTTTAAAACTTTAAATGTTCACACAATTTATATTCCCCCCTTGGTTTTATTTTGCTTTTCTGTCCATTAACCGACTTTAAAATAATAAGTTCCATATATAAGATTAAAATTTTTTTATAAAAATGCAAAATTTCCATATTTATAGAAGAGAGTTTTCATGCCTTAATTTACGGCTATTCGACTTTAGGTTGAATATGCAATGCAACAGCTAAACTGACGTGAAGGAAACCATAACTGTGAATGTTTAGGCCAATAATATTTTTTTATTTTTTTTATTTGCAAAATTCATATAGAAAAATACAGCATTTGATATACTGAATTTAATGGCAAACGAATTTTATTTAACATAAAACAAACTGTTTAATGTATACAATAAACACTAATGAGCCCTCTCCTTATACACTTTTCATTCGCAAGGTATTACCATAATGCCACTTTTCATGCCAAATGGATTTCCTTTCAGTTACACATAATTTTCTTTTTTCTTTTCATTTTCAAACGCATTTTCTTCATTTTATTGTTCTATTTCATGCTTTCATGTGATTCAATTTATGTACAATGCAGCGTTGTTGAATATTCTATGTTTTTCTATTTCATTTTCATATATATTTATTATTAAAACTATTTAAAAAATCTAAAGAAACAAAAAGAATCAAAAACCAACTGCATTGAAATTCATAGATTTTTATTCATGTAATTAAAATAAAATGTAGACAATCTTATTAAATAGTCTTCTCCAAATGACTGATAGGTCTGACAAAAAGTACTTTAATTATTAATTAGTTGCATTTTGCAACATTGTAATCATTCAACTGTAGCTATTCAACATGACATGTATGTAAAAACATATTAATTGATAGACAATAACATCAACAGACAAACCAAAAAAAAAATGAAAAAAACAAAACAAAAAATCTTTAATTTCTTACAGAAAACTAGCGTCTTCAAGATCTCTCAGAATTTACATCTACACAATGTTTCTTTAATTTTTGTATTCATTCACCATAATCATAAATTAACTCATAGAATTGCTTCGGAATACATTAATAAACGTTGAATTTCAATAAAACCAAATAACCATAATTACGAAATCTGTCCTAATGTCTACATCATGCTAATAATTAATTGATAGCATATGGACATCATCGTATTCTATGATAATCATAATTCATTTAAAGTGTGATCGAATACACACATAGTAAATTGTGTGTCGCCTTCATAATATTTAGTAATTTAAAAACAAACACACCAATAAATGATTATTATCTAATCAAGAAAATTACACCCGGCTTGATAGATTCATATCGACATAACAGTTAAGACAGCAACAATGTAAATGAAGAAAATCAAAAACGTTGGAAAATTATTTGCTATGAAATGTGAAAATATCATTTAAATTAAACGACATTATTAATAAAGAATTCAACGATTACACACCAATCGAAAAGATGCTGTTGTATCTTAATTAAATGGATGAGAACCGCAATGTACCATATATCAATAATAGACCAAATTTATCAGAGATATTACGAGATAGTCAAGAGATTCATCGAGAGAATTAAAAAAAAAAAAAAACACCAAAATAACAACAACAAAATATATCGTTTGGATGAATTAATTTAGCACAAACTGAATGGTATTATTGTGCTATCAATAATGTTTTAAAAAATAGAATGTGGGCCGAATGTAGATATTTATAGATTAGTTAGATGTCCCAACTTAGCATTAGTTCTAAAAGTTCACGAAAATTAATTTATTTAAATTTAAAGTATTTGTTATTTCTTTATTTATTTGTCTTATTTCTTCTCTCACTTTCAACTTCAGTCATATAGAGGTATTAAAGTGTAAAAAAAAAAAAAAATATATTTTGAAAAAAAACAGTCATGCCATCTCATATTATCTCAATAGGATGCCGCGTCTCATTCAGTTATGTAAAGAAAAGTGTGTCTCTCTCTCTTAATTCAACAAATAAAAAAAAAAAAAACTAAGAAAAACTTCTCTATGTCGACTTGTAACCAAAACACCGTGTACACATTAAAACAAAATTTTCATATTGTATAGTTTGATTTATCTACAGAAGTCCACTAGTGAAGGCGCAACATTCAACAGAAATCACTCATAAAGTCAGTCAGCTAAAGTCATTAATAGTCTTAGCCGAAAATAAAATTAAATTAAGAAACTCTTTTTCTCTGTTTTTTTTTTTCTTATTTTCCTAATTTTGTGTTATTTTTTGCTTCACTATTTTTGAGTTATTTTTTTTTTTTTTCAACTTTTTGTTGAAATTCCCTCAGTTTCGTTCACATTGTTTTAACCAAATTTAATTTAATTTACCACTTCAGCATACCTTTGTCACAATAAGCAACATCAATTTGTGTATTGCATAGTAGCATACGACGTTTCAAAATGTTGCAATTTTAAATGTTTTACCAAAATTTTCACATAAATATCTGATGTGGTCAATTGAATCAAAATAAAATGAAACTCATAGTTTAAAGAGGATTAGTGTCAAGCTATATACAATGCACATAGAATATCATAATTGATGAGACCCAATGGTTTTTGATCCAAACATTTTATTTTATCATAAATGCGACACGATAAATAGGATATTTAATTTATTTTTTTTTTTTAACAATTTCACCCACACAATATGAATAACACCGTTTAGTTTGTGTTTTAAATTTCTTCTCATTTTATTCTTATTTTTTGTTTTCTCACTCGTGATCATTTCTTTTAGTTGATTCAAAATAAATGAGAAATTGGATCAAGAAAATATAAAACAATTTTATGAATTTAAGTGACACCGCATAGCAATTAAATATTTATTAACTGTATGGAGATTTAGTGTAAATTGTTGTTATTGTAATTCATACCAACCCCAATTTTTATTAAAATAAACCATAACCTGTTATTCATATCCTATGCAATTTAATCGTTTTTTTTTTTTGGTCTTGTTATAACCAGATGTCATTAAAATGTAATTTTTTTGTTTGTTTGTTTGAAATTAATAACAGAGTAACAAAACATCAAAAAAACAAACAAAAATCAGTTATTTAATTAAATAGAGAAATTGACTGCAATGTAAATTGTATCAATTTATGTCACTATAATACAAGAGAATTTATTAATGTGTAATAATAAACAGGCGCTACAGGCAATTTAATATTAACTGTGTTTAATTAAACGCTATTTTCGTGTAACAGTTATGATCAAAATTCACTATTCAATGTTATCATATGTAAGTAATTGGGATAACAGTGAATATTCTCTCACCCAAAACGAATCAAATGAATCGATTAGAATGGCATATAAATGAATTCATTTCATTTTTTATTAACAAAATTCCATAATCACTTACTTATGTTTTAAATTATTAATTATTTAGTGTCATAAAACACACCATTTAATCACAAGAACAGTATTTTTGTTTAACACATAAACACCAAAAACCCCAAATAATCGAAATTTTATTGGTAAATTTTTCTTATATGAAACTGAGGTGAAATTTAACTAAAACCTCCATTCAAAAATTCATTATGATTCATCGAAAACCATTTGTTCAATATGCGAATAATTTTATTATTTAAATTTAATATTTAGTATGTGTATCGTAAATTTTGCATACCATTGATGCATTCAATCAAATGGTATGCAAATATAAAACGTGTTTTGTTATACCATATACAGCACAAAAATATTACAGATTTCACAATATCAAAATAAGGTACACTCCAATTTATTAATTGTTCCTCATTGTGTACTTCATTTTCTAGTTATCATCAATATATGATTCGTATACCTATATAATCGCAACACTAAAATTAGTAACCAAACACTCATAGAATGTGAGTGAAGGAGTTAGAATAAAAGAATCTTTTTAAAATCGAGGAAAAGATTTTAAAATTCTTTAATTAAAATGATGTTTAATTTGCAAATGACTAAAATAAAATCCCAAATAATAATAAATTATAGCAGTTTAGTTTCTAGTTTTATCTTATTCTTATTCTTTTTCATAAATTTCAACCGTGGACAATCAAATTGGATATAACAAACAAAACCGTTTTCAGCACCAAAGTTCAAGAATAGAATTTCAAATAAAACAGAAGAAAAGTATTTCAAAACTTCACTCTCTACCCCTAACCGATGAATTAATTTTTTTATTTCTTAAATAATTTCACCAAAATGAAAATTCCTCTATTCGTGACTTATTAGATTTATTCTGTTTATTTTTTATTCCTTTAAAATTCATGGTTAAGAAATCATGAAAAGAAGAAGAACCACCAATTCTAACAACACTTCGGAATGAATATAAAACAAAAAAATTAAAGCAAATAAAACAAAAATTAAAAGAAACAAAAAAGAAAAAATTTCAATGTCGAATTAATTGCCATGTCAAAAATAGACCAGAAGAGACTTTATGCTAGATGAGTGTACACATCATTATTATCATCCACCGTCCATCTATGATGATATAAATCTTGATGATCACCTCATCAAATTAAAAAGAAACAAAAAAAAAAAGAAAACGTTAAAAGAAACTCTTTAAATCGTTATTCTTCACACGAAAAAGAGTGAATTTTCCCTGTTACTTTTCCTATTGACCATGGCGATAAAATGTCACATAATTTAGCATCTATGATGGTGTGAATAAATGTCAAAATAAAACACAAAAATAATTTCAATTTGCCCGACATTAGTGAAATAATTGTGAATTAAATAGAAAGAAAATATCATTAAAAAATCAACCCGTATGACTTTAATTCTTTTTTAAACTGTAACGTATATCAACACAACATGTTTAATGAAAGAATTAAAAAAAAAAAATCATCAAAATGAACATATCGCCACAGACCATCCCATTAATTTGTTGTATTAATAGTATACATAACATCAAACAGATATGCTATGATTTTCAATTAAATTAAATAGACAAAAAAAAAGTAAAGAATTAAGTAATTTTTGTTATTAAAATAAAAACAAAATAAACGGCTACACAATTTTTAAAACGTGGCATATCCCCCCGGTTAATATAAGAATACACTTGCAAATAATAAATTGATATTTTAAACGGTTCAATTAATTTGTCATACATTTTTTGTACTATTTGGTATGCGCTTGCATTTTTATATTCAACATCATCAAATTGAAATTTTGTTTTATTCGTGGAAAATAAACGAGAGTGCATTCAATAAATACACTTTTTTGTTAGTTCTTAGAACCGCATAAAATATTAATTAAATAATGTGAGCTATTTTATCATTATCACACATTTAATTAAGTGTATGATTGTTTGTCATTATGTGCAATAAATGCACAAGGATACACTCAACACAGACATTGTATTGTTCAATTTAGTCAGAGATTTTATCGTTTGTTTATGAATAGAAAATTTTTGCCCAATGGTCCTCAACATAATTTCACACATCACTACTGTAGTTGTTTTAATCAAGTGTGGGTGCATAACTTTTAATACATTTTATTACCCGTCCTGTATATGGTTCAACATAATGAATTATTTCTTTATTTGTTTCAATATAATTCGGATTTGAAAATTAATTAAACAAAAATTATCTTCATATAACACTTTTAATTTTTGTTTTTTTATGATTATACCTTGAGGCCCAATATATTCTGTCATATGCACTTAAAGACGTTTTTATGATAATTTTGTTTTTATAAAAGTTGGGATCAAAGCATTTTAAATTGGTTTCATGTATACTCATGCATAACATAACGTAATTAATAGAATTATTTAATTTCATTTTAACATTGATGAACGTATTTAATCATATGCCAATATAGGACATTATTGGTTAATTAAATGTTCATTAAATCCGTTTCTCAAGAGCAAAAGATTCATACGCAACAATTATCTTGCCTTTCACACAATCTTAAGACAAATTTTGAATTACACAATGAAAAGAAATAGTTAAATATGATGATTTAATTTGAACTTATTATTGCAATCAATTTATTTCTAAGTACCAATCAATCGAATGGTCACAGCTAAACTACAATTTATCATCAACGAAAAACAGAAATTCAATTCATTCTGACTTAAAGTCTTAATCCATTTTCAATGCAATTTTTCATTCGTTTCCACGTAAATAAACACATTACACGAGTCTTTAAATTTTTCATCGTCTTCTGACCAATTTGATTTCAGCTGGTTATCACCATAGAAAAATTTCTTTTATTTATTTACAGAATCATTTTTAAAAAAACATCATTCCGTTTCATAAATGTGGAAATGAATTTTCTATTTTCCAACATTCACCGACATTTAAACATGTCATACATTTTTATCGACTATACGAGAAGTGTCTTTAGGGGGAAATACGACGGATTTTTCAAAAATCCATAAAAAATATGAAAAACTCCGATGTTGAAATTTATTATTTTTCATTATGAATAATCCATAAACTGACAATTTAATTTTAGTTCGTATTGTGAATTCCTACCATTTTAACTAAATGTTATTAACTATAAAATTGATCCAATGACTTGATTTCATTGGTTGTTGATCTTTAGCTAGAGAGGAAAACTCTAGAGAAATTCAACATTGTAAATTCATACTGTTTCCTAGTACAACAAAACATCTTAACGTCGTTTTATTTTAACCGTATAACTTCATTACTTTATGCCTTTTATAATCCAATGAACATATAAAATACCTAAAATGAAATGAATATCAAAAAGAAATATTTATACAAATGATGTCGGTGTATATAAAGAAAACACGATTACGTGAATTACATAATACCAAATAAACGTAATTTTTCTCATATCACACACAACTGTGAATGTTATTCAATTGAGTCCAGCGCTATTTGAATATTAACAATTTATTATTTAACTGATTGGTAATTTTCCAGCGAATTTTCTCTTCCTTATTTCACCCAGGGCAATTGAACAAGAAAGTGAGAAAAACATAACTAATTTTCATTTGAAAACTGTTAGCAAATAAATAACATACTCACAATTTATGAAAAATTGAATATTTTCAACATAAACCGATCTCTCAACTTAAACCGTTAAAATTTTTAATTTTTTTTTTTTCCTTTGGTTTTGTTTGCTTTTTTAATTGCGAACGATTAACGATTAATCATTTCTTTAACATGCTTAAATGATATGCATACCTTATGTGTTAGTATAAATGAAATCATTTTTGAATTTTAGTACTGGGACAACAGAGGTGGATTAACAATTCATACAACTAAGGGGGTACTTATCCATTACCATCACAATATTTGCAGCGTTTCGATGGTGGATCGCCGAATTCGGTGCTGACAGGCATGGTCTTTTGGGGCAGCACCAATTTCATCGCCCCAGACCAACTTATCCCATTTAAACATTTATCATCGCTTTATGAAACATATTTTTTTACACAGTTTTAAGATTAAAGTGCCTGCTATCTTTTCCTTTGAACTCTCCCACTATAATTTTTATTTTATTTTTTTCTCTTCCGTAACTAACTGAACCAAATACTTTGATTTTGGAACTGTTTCCAGTTTGTAAAGGAAACTATATCACAGCACTGACACAAATTGTTTAATTTTCCGTTTTCAACAATAAGAAAATGATTAATTAGATTTGTTTTTCAATAATCCTTCTCTACCTCAATATACGATTCAATTCCAAGTTTATTTAATTGCAATTTATATATGATTTCTTATTTATATTTTCGAATTACTATTTGTTTTTCTTATAACTTTTTATTTCATTTTCTTCTTAAAATCGTTCTGCGTAAGAATTAATGGAATTTACATTAAACGACATATCGTTTAAATTATTCAGATGTCTGGAAAACAGTATACATATGTATATGCACAAGGTATTCTTTATCTCTTTCATAAAAAATAAAACTGATTAACTAACCAATTATTACTTGGCTCATCTGAAATCACGGAACTCAAGTCACTACATCAGTCCAGGATCTGACAATTTCAAAGTAAATATTTCAATGTGACTAAATATTTACTTAAACGATATCAATTTCGCATTCACTCAAAAATTTAAGTAAAAATTAAGCAGACTTAATAGCATTTATCACAATCAATTAACAACGACAGAATCAAATAATCAACAATTCGATTGGTCACCACCTTTTTCATTTAAGTAAGTAGTTTTTCACTCAATTAACTTAAGCCATTAATCAATAATTTTCAATTTGATTATTTTGATGTAACCTATTACATATATAAAATAAATTATACTACGGAGCACTTAATAATCTTTAAATTTTATTTTAATTTAAATTAGTGAGAATAATCGCGACGACGTCGTCTCAATCTGATCCTGAGTGTTTGACTAATCCAAAATAACCGAATTTCATTTAAGAAATAAATTGTGAGATGAAAATTTCGTCTAGTGACTTCATCATCTGATATGCTAGTTATAACAGTTACTATGAACAATTCACTAACTCGAATATACGCGTAATAAATTCGGACTTTTCACGATGAGTTTTTCCTCAAAATCATAAAAAAAAAAGAAAAACTACAATCCCATGTACTGAATTTTCTGAATCGCTCGTATATTCTACAATGTACATGAGATTTCATGTAAACATTAACACATCATCAAATCGCTCTTTTCATAATGTTTTTCAACGGGATCGTTTCAATCTATTAAAAATCCGAAAAAATAAAATAACTCTTGAATGAAAATATTCTAACAGAAAAAAGCTTTCTCATATGTTTCATCTCTCGCCCAAATGATTTCAAATTTAAAATGCTTTTCGTTGTTTTTTTTTTTTATTTTCTCGCTCGTAATGAAAACGTTTTAATTATGTACATAATCGCACGTTTTTTCTCAATCGTATACATACCATTTGGTAACGATGAGTTTCAGCAAACAAATACTCGCTTACGATTACACATCGAATCGTTGAACAATTTTCTATTAAAAAAAAAAGCCTCAATTTTCCTAAATTACCGACATTTTCACTGTGTTCTGTATTTAATAGCTAAAATAGTTTGCACGCATTCAAAATGTTTATTACGTTCCATTATGTACAATAGGTTACCTCAAAATTTTTATAATCTATTTTTGAATTATGAATCACATACAAAAATTTAAACGAAAACAAATCAAAAAATAGATATTTTCTTCTGACTGTGAATTTACCACACAATGACACAGGTAACACATACAATTAACAAAAATAAATTGACGAATATCATAATCATTTCTTTTAAATTTGTATTTTTTGCATTTATATTACGCGGCTTCACAACCGAATACATAACATCGATTCAGTCAAGCACAATGTGGATTTTAATCAAGTTCTTAACAATTATTTTTTTTTTCTATTTCTATAAAAGCAAAGAAAAGTTTAATTTTATTGTTCTCGCTTAGAAAAAGAAATCAGTTCTTTCAACTTTTAACGTTCTTACTGTAATTAATTTCTTTCAAGAACTGTGCAGAAATTCTAACACAAACGACTCTATAAAATACACTGCGATAAGATTATGCAGTCTTTATTACGGCTGATTCTTTCCTTCACTATTATATTCATTACATGATCTTCTGTTCCACCTAATGAATTCCCATAACAATTCTAATTAGATAACTAGAGTGGATTTTCGTTTCTTACTCATTTGGGGCCACTGTATTTACATAATCACCATGTTAATATTCTTTTTTAGTTATGGTAAAATAAAGAAAAAAAAAAACGTTAAGCAGCTGTGTAAATTATAATAAACCACAGTTAACTTGTTGTGTCTCAGGTCTTTCCAAAATTTTATGTTGTACATTTACGAAAATCATTTATGATCATTGATTACCATTTTTCTATACGTTCGTTTTATTGAACTCATCATGATGATTATAAGAGTTTGATCGTTTTAGAAATACAACATTCAACATGGAGTTTCAATTTTAATTGCATTAAATTTTTATGTTTATGCGAGCATAATGTTAAACTATCTTTTAGAATCTAACAAATGTGAGAATAAGTTAATTAAATGTACAATTGAACGCGTCTCAGTTTCGTAACAAGTGCAAAATAAAATAAAAAAAAAATAAAAGTATAAATTAAATAACATCTGCTCTTGGAGTCTCTCCCCGAAAAGAAATAAATGAAAATCTTTTAGTGTTTATGCTACCCAACAATGTATGTATTTTAAAATCACATCTCCAACATACGGTTTTTGTAAACGGCAAATAACATTGAATTAAATCATGATAATACCATTCAATGTATGTATTCAAAATGTAATGTGTGTGCTACAGACCTTTTTTTTTCCACACACTTCGTGATCACAGGCTACAGTGCCAATACTCGGCCAATAGATGTGTACCGCATATAATATGAAGTTTTGTTGGAATCAGAAAAAAAAAATGGAATTGCAGATAGCAAATGTTTAATGACACAATAATTTATTAAGGTGTACATCGAGATCAATTCATTTAACCAGTTACACGTCATTGATTCTGAATCAAATTACAGATGGACAATAGTCTCTTATTCTGTTGTGCTTCCGTATAGAATAATATTAACAATAATATTTCCAATATGTAAATGTTATAAATTAAATCACATTTGGGTGGGTGGTTGTGTTGTGCATTTATATTCGTATTATTTGAACCAATAGGTGCAAAATTTATAGCTAACTATGGGCTAAAAGATAAATACGTATTAAGAGGTAGCTAACTTACTTGGCAGATAACTAATTAAATACACTGTATCCGGCCATCCAGGTGGGTTCTCTCGTTCATTTAGTCCTTCGCCTTGATTGGCAGATTATTTTGAGCACTATTTACTTGTTTTAAACTACCCAAAAGATATAATTTTGAATCAGACCGTGCTACTTCGATTTACTTTTTGGTAAAAAAACAAACATTGCTGCCGCATTGCTATACCTCGTTCTTATGACACAGCGACGTTTGGTTTGTTGGCGTCGCCATCGGAATAAGTTTGAAGTTGCGGATTGTAAAATGAAAATAATTGGTTAATTAGTAATGTATTTATTACTGTGATCCACACTATGGGTAATTACGCATCTAATCAATATAACCTTAATACTCAAATAACATGCACATACATTCCACATTGATTGCCAATATAAACTCGGTAATGCAGTCAGAATGAATATATAGCGAAAACTCATACATTTTTATGAATTTGGTACCCAGATTTGGTACAAGTTGTTGGCTTTCCATACAAAAATGTACATTTTGTATTTTTAATACCGGGATTTCTGTATTGGCAGGTTTCTAAAATTGGTTGTAAATACGAGGTCCTAACAAATTTTAAAATATCCTAAAAAATACAGTATTATAGGTATATTTAATTGTATTTAATTGGACCACATAATTTAAAAAGACACTACACAAGTTACGAAGACAAATTGAGATAACCCGGTGAACATAAAACGTTTGTAAAATGTCTGAACGGAAGGTGTTGAATGTAAGTATTTTGCATTTATTGCCAGAAACGAGAAACTAAATGCCGACTGTTAATCCTTTTGTAGAAATACTATCCCCCGGACTTCGATCCGTCGAAGATACCGCGTATGAAATTGGCCAAGAACAGACAATACACTGTACGGTTAATGGCCCCATTCAATATGAGATGTGTTACTTGCGGCGAATATATTTACAAGGGAAAGAAATTCAATGCACGCAAGGAGGACGTGGAAAATGAAACTTACTTGGGTATAAGGATCTATCGGTTCTATATTAAATGCACGAGGTGTCTGCAGGAAATCTCATTTAAGACCGATCCAAAAAATACCGATTACGAGATAGAGGCCGGCGCGACAAGAAATTTTATGGCTCTGAAACTGGCCGAAGAGCAGGCTAAACGTGAAGAGGAAGAACTCAAGGAGGAGGAAGCCAACAATCCGATGAAATTATTAGGTACAATAACCGAATGTACTTTAGTAGATACCGATTAACCACCGATTTGAATTTGTCTTTTAGAAAACCGAACACAACAATCAAGGAATGAAATTGAACTCCTAGAGTCGTTGGAAGAACTACGTGATCTTAATAAGAGACAGAGAAATGTAGATTTTGAGACATTGTTACATCAATTTGATGATACTGAATCAATAAGAGAACGCGAGGAACGCCAAGAACGTGAGGACGAAGCTTTTATTAAGTAAGTTAATTACATTGAATTTAAGATTATCGATTCGATTTGTAATATGAATTTCAATTTTAGGACCGTAAACTTTCAAAATAAAACGAGTGGCAAACGAGTAGTGACTGAGGAAATAATTGAAGATGTGCCTGACGACTATAAACCAGAAATAAAGAAACCAAATCTAACATCATTTGCTGCCTCTACCTCTACTGCTAAAAGCACTGTAACGTTAAATCAAAAGAAACCGCTAGTAAATTTAGTAAAAAAGAAAAATGATTTGGTGGTACTGAAAAAGCCGGAAGCTACAGTTTCAAAACCACCAATTGAATCAAGCACCGAAATTCCACGACCATCTGCTGGTCTCGGATCCCTGGTTTCATATGGAAGCTCAGGCGATAGTGATTCGAGTTCCTGAATATAACTATTTGCATAGCATTAGGATTTTGTTGGAATAAAGATATAATCAATTAACTTTTTTAAATAATTGTCTAATGAATTTGATAAGATACTGCAGGATCTTTAGATCTAATTTAAATTCAGGTTTGTACTTCATTTCTACCGTACTTCAACTGAATCCTAACATAAACCGATTACGTCGGCCTTCAAACGTTGAAAGTACTCATAACCTCATTGTTTTGTTTATGTTTACCTAATCGGCTGGCGCAAGTTGAAGATTTTGTGAGAAAAAATATTAATCGATTATCAGATAAAGCGAAAAGTTTAATAGCAAGTGATGATGAATAGGGTAATCCTAAGCACCCCGTTACTGCGGGTGTTAAGACCATTGAGTCGATTTTATTCAATAAAGACACCAACGAACGGATGGGGAAAGGTTCAAAAGATAGCCGAATCAAAGGACAGGAAAATGTTTGCAGCCTGGCATCCAACGGAAGAGTTTCCATACGAGTTCACAAAACCAATACCGGATATAACATTGAGTGAGACGTCCACAGTACTAAAGAACTCCTCTGTAGAAACAGCTAGACAGACCTTTAAAAGTAAACACCCGGAGTTTGCACGGCAAGAATTAATGAAGATCACATACACAACGAAACATCCGTGGTATCCAAGAGCCAGAGATAAGAAAGCAAAGAAAACAGAAATGGATAGACCATATTTGTAGATTTACGATACTAGATGCTATATAGAGGAAATAATATAATAGAGCGCTTTTAATTTGAATATAAATCTTATCTTTATTAATTATTCGTTTCTCTTTTTCTTAACGATAGTGCCGAGGATATCAGATAATGCGGGTAATTCACTAATACCTCTCTTCAGTGTTAACTTTGATTTCACTGGCTCCGACTTCACATTTGTGGTTTTCATATTTCGATGATGTGGGAATGTTGGCATTAATTTCCTATCGCATGCTGTAATTGAAAAGATTGATATTATATCCACAACAATTTTTAACAAAAATAATATGCTACTTACGAATTGGAGGTTCCGTGAAGTAACTGTTTTTGAGACAATCATCGGCTGTTGCTCGTTTTTTAGGATCATACATGAATAAGAAGTTTAATAGTTTAAGGCCAGCAGAAGAGAGCCAATTGAATTTATGTTTCAATATATTGTACGGTTGATTCTTCAATGAAAAATTCTGTAACGCAGGCAAATCAGAATATCCACGCCAAATAGCATTCGATGGAGTTCCTAACAAATCGATGATTAACTCAAGCTGTGTTATTTCTGTTGTGCCAGGCAGTAATGGTTTATGTGCTAGTAGTTCACCTAATATACAGCCGAGTGACCACATATCGATTGCAGTCGTGTGTTCCTTAGAGCCTAATAACAATTCTGGTGCTCTGTACCAAAGCGTCACTACTTGTGGTGTCATGTTAACTGACGGCCGTTTATATAATCTGGCTAAACCGAAATCAGCTATTTTAACAAGTCCACCGTCAGTCATTAGTAAATTTGATACTTTTAGATCTCGATGAATAATGAACTTGTTATGCAAATATCTGAGACCTTCTAACACCTGTAGTGTTATGCACTTAACTTGTGATTCTGAAAATGGGTCTTTCATGTTGTCTAGTAGTGAGGCCAAATCTTGTTCACAATATTCCATGGACAGGAAGATATTCTCTAAACTTTTACCTACAACTACTTCGTTTAATTTTACTATATTCACATGATTGCAACTCTTAAGGATTTGAATTTCTCGAAGCCCACTAACGGGAATTCCATCTTTTTCCACATCCATTCGCACCTTCTTTAATGCTACAATTTCATTTGATTGTGTGTCTCTGGCTCTGTATACTACGCCATAGGTACCTTCACCGATTCGATTCAGTTTCTCAAAATCAGTGACTGCGCGACAACGTCCCATCTAAAATATTTAAGGATGGGTTAATACCAGCTAATCTACATAACATGATAGAAGTACTAACCAAGTCGGTATCTTTTATTTTCATTAATCTGCCGGTTCGGAACGACATGACTACTCCTTTATTGCTCATCGGAATCCGAGGATCACCTCTTCCCGGTCTAGCATCATCTGTTGAATTTGAAATAGGTACTAGTTAGATTCTATACACGTATTTACTATATCTAATATAGATATTCACCCATTGTACTTCTATGGTTCTCCTTCACAGGTATCTGAAACTAATCTTTGGGAACTACGGGTTTTAAAACTACCGTCTACAGGTCACCTGCTGTAAATATTAATAGCCGGTTACTATTTTATATCCTTTTAAACCTTTTATTTCGTTTCGTTTAACGAAGAATTTTTTTCATCCACCTCGTATCAGTATACTGGGCGTTTTGGCGATGAAAGCAATTTCACAATAATATAATTGTCGGCGAGATAGACCGTTGGTTACGGGATTCTAAGGAG
>JXOR01000644.1:0-119810 GCA_001014335.1 Coboldia fuscipes | reverse complement strand
TAAGATAGAGTTAAATTACATGGGATTGAAATAAAATGGGAAAGACCACAGAATTCGGCCGATTATGCGGTCAGGATCAGAAAACTACATCAATTTCAAACCCAAAAATTGAAGGAATATACGATTTGATCAATTGAGATTCAATCTTTCGCCGAATTTTTAGTATATCTTCGGATAAAAATCGATGTCACAATCGATTGGTGCTGCACGAGGAATCGGTATTCGGTCCGATTAATGATCATCAATGAAAAATCGATTGAGTTGAAATGAGAAGAAATGATGAATTAAAGAAAAATTGAAGAAATATACGATTTGATTGACCAATTAATTCTTTCGCCGATTTTTACTATATCTTGGTATATTATAACACAATCGATTGGTGCTGCAGGAGGAATCGGTATTCGGTCCGATTAATGATGTATGAAAAATCGATTGAGTTGAAATGAGAAGAAATGATGAATTAAAAACTGTCAAGTTTCAACTAAATTCAAGATTTATTAACTAATTGTAGAGGTTTTTGATCATTTATTACTTTAACAATAACTTTTGATTTATTATTACCTTCTACATTTTAAATATCGATTCCGAATGACCAAAGCAATCGTCCAATCGATTAATGTTGAATAAGTTCTGCCAACTATTGTCGGAAGAAAATCTAATTACGTACGTGTTCGTTCGCGCTCTTTTCAATTGATCTGTCAAACAATTTCTCGTAAATTATTACAGCTTTATGTACTGCTCTAAATAGAATGTAATCAATAGAAAATTGTGTAAAAATAATCCTTCAGCTGCTATCTGAAGCAACTAATACGACAGCAAATCTACATCGAATTGAAATACCTTAATTGGGACACTTCGGGACAGACAACAAAATGATATACTTAAGTAATACTTAAGTAATAACAACTGACAACGAGGCATATGAGCCATATGATCACGAAATTGAGAACGAGGGAAAAAAGAGGAAGGAAGAGAATAAGCAACGGGAATTGTGTAAATTTGTTCAAAAATTGGTGGCTAGTTTTTGTGTAGAGCGAACAAGTGGAGCCGAAATTATATTAATCCATTCATTCATTGGATTAAACAGCCAAAAATAACACACAATTTTGTAACACTGAATCATATTAATATTAATTTAGTTCGTTCTCTAAACGGTGCAAGGCTGGCCAACAAGTGAAAATGTCCCTGCAAACTGGAATCAAAGGTAAATATTATGGATATCAAATCAAATATGTGTTATATTATAACACTCTCGCAGTTGAGTTGAATCCTTATCAAACGCATTGGATAAGTAAATTCTCGGTCTATTTTCGGTTATCTCTCTTGAATTTTTTTTATATCAAATTATATGATACCCAAGTTTCGTATTACTCATCATAATTTATAAATCATCTCGAAATAACATAATTTATTTCTCATTCCTAGCCAATGATCAATTAATGAAAACATTCTCCAAATGCCGTGACGGTAAGATACGTGTAATTAAAATTTCAATTGAGAATGAAGAACTAACTGTTGCCAATAAGGCCGAAGTGAGAGGCGATTGGCAAAGTGATTACGATAAAATGATAAAACCGCTAATAGATGATGACACACCTTGCTACATTTTATATAGGTGAATCAATTAAATTGATCGTTTAGCCAGAATAATAATTAATATAATATATAAAATGTGCAATTTTAGACTGGACTCTAAGACTCCCCTAGGTCATGGATGGCTGTTACTGTCCTGGTCTCCAGACACTGCAAAAACACGTCAGAAAATGATGTATGCATCAACAAAAGCAACACTGAAACTGGAATTCGGTAGTGCACATATTATCGAAGAAATTCACGCCACCACAAAAGATGAAACCACACTCGATGGATATTTTAAAATCCGAAAAGCTGAAAAGCATGCGGCAGAGATTTTCAAAGAACCGCGAAACGTAGAAGTGAATACTGAAATTAGTACAAGTACCCGACAACAAACACTTAGCGGTATCCATTGTCCAATAACACCAGCAGCGAATGATGCGATTAAACATATTATTTCCGGTGCTAGTAATTACGCTCAATTTAGCATTGATTTAAAGAGAGAGGAAATTGATTTAGTGAAACATACAACAATTGAATTAAAAGAATTGCCAAAGTGTGTACCCACCGAAAATGCAAGGTAATTTATAACGTGTTATAGCGTATCGGAATTAAATTTCACGATCAACTAAATTTTAGATACCATTTGTTTGTGTTTAAGCACAATTATGAAAGTGATTATTATGAAAGTGTTGTATTTGTATATTCATGCCCCGGTTATGCTTGCCCAGTTAAGGAAAGAATGTTATATTCAAGTTCAAAGGGTTTATTTATCAGTACCATCGAAGGAATGGGTTTACCAATCACTAAAAAGGTATATTTCTAATTATATTTCATAGTTTATTAAAATTTACATTTACGAAATTTTAGTTGGAAATCGATAATGGTGATGATTTGAGCGAGGATAATTTAATAGATGAAATCCATCCCAAAAAGATGTTGCATCGTCCCCAATTTGCTAAGCCAAAGGGACCACCATCACGTGGCCCAAAACGATTAACAAAAACTCAGGATTAAGGAATATAAGCCCGCAGTTACTAGAATTTTGTGTTAATTCTTGCATCGGATTAAGTTAAGATTATTCATTTCTATATATTAACCCAGAAGACAATACTATTATTAAAAGGAAATTAATTATATCAAACACCGTATCGATATGGTGCTTTATGTTAGGGATTGTTTGTGAACAGCCAATTGATCTTATTTATATTTTGCATTTTTTTTTCGTATTCGTATTTTATTATTTTTGCCGTAAATTATTTATAATTATTCTGTAAGTGCTATTAGTCGAAGATAGCATTTGCCAAATAAACATATTAGTGCAATGAAATTATAAGTTTGACATAATTCAACTAGGATTCTTCTTCACATCATTTGATTTCGCTTCCAGCACTTCTAATGAACTTGATTTAGACTTTTCGTCATGCTCATCCATTATAGCACTGCGCTCAAACATAGTATTTTTCTGTAACAAAAATTGCGTCAGTATTTATATTTCAATCAGGATGAACAAAGCACATACTTTCATAGCCTCATTTGCGGTTGAGTCACGACTATGTTGCCATTTATATTGCCAGTATCGAACATCTTCCATTGTCTGACCAGATATTTTTAGCAATAGCAAAGATATTCCACCAGCAACACCACCTAGAACACCGCCTACAATTCCACCAACTGCTATACCGCGAAGACCTAAATTGACTTTATACATAGCACCAGTGAGAGTACCTGCACTTAAATATTCTATAAGCGACGATTTTCCACGATAAACTGATATTATTGTAGTGATGCCACTGAAATAATCATCATATTAAATGCCTTGCATTTGGTAAATATAAGACCAATTTACCAGTAGCCCGTGGTAAAAAGCCCCATACGCCAACCCCATTTCCATGCACCTTTGGCAAAACTTAGAGTGAATGAATCTTGTAGTTTTTTCTAAAATTATTTCCATAAGTATATTTTCAATTTAATCAATTCAATTCACCTTTGCATCTAAATGTGAAGCGAATGCTGTTGCTTGATTATTTTCCATAAAATTCATGTACGCAATACGGGAATGGATGAACCCACCATACAATACTCCCGTAAATACACCTAAGGTACCCGCCTGGATGACTGAATTTAATTCATTTGATATTTTCCCGCATTCACTAAAACAAATTGTGAGATATTAACATGCGGATTGAGTTGCATATGAAAATTTCTTACTCCTGTTTAAACATTCGTTTTACACGATCTGAGCCGGTCTCGTTATCTTCGAATATTTTTCGTTCTTCTAAGTATTTTTGATAAGTTTTTGAATCCTTTGATACTGTATCATAATTTTCATAATTAAATGGTAAGAATCCTGCTAAAAGGGCACCGCCTCGGACAATGCTGCCTCGTAACATTTTGTTCAATAAAATTCCATCCACCACTGTAATTACATATATCAACTATTGCAAACTATTTAGTGGTTATTCATGATTTTTTAAATCTATTTTAAATCAAACCAGGTTAATAAATTAAATATTTACCTGCAATACTTGTTAAAGAGATCCGGATAAAATAGTATTATTTGTAATATTATTCTACGCAAATAATTGTCAATACTGGTATTGGTAAATAAAGCACACGTGAATTCTCAGCTGTTCTGAGAGGTATTAAATAATCTGAACAATATTTGTATCATGCTGAACAATATCTTGATTTTGGTAATTAAAGATCCTAAAAAGAGTGCTTCCAAGTGTTGATTATGAATTGGAAATTTCCATTCATGTTAACTAGGACTTATTTTAGTGTTTGTGCAAGTGATAATAATGCCCAAGGTATCAGCAAATACAGTTGCTGATGTACACGATGTACACGAAATGAGTGAAACGGAGAAGGCAATAAGATCAGATCAGTTAACTCCAAGACTTCGACGGTTTTGGAAACGACGGTATGAATTATTTTCAAAATTTGATGAAGGAATACAATTAGATACAGGTGCGTAATCTTATCAGGCGAATCATTGGTCAATATTGACTAGATTCTCGTCCTTTTCATAGAAAGTTGGTATTCTGTGACCCCAGAACGGATAGCCAAATACATTGCGAAGTGTTGCAAATGTGATATTATTGTGGATGCCTTCTGTGGTGCAGGTGGAAATACAATACACTTTGCTAAACAGTGTAAACGAGTAATTGCTATTGACATTGATCCGAAAAAGATCTCAATGGCCAGAAATAATGCCAGAATATATGGAGTTGAAAACCGAATTGAATTCATTATCGGTGATTTCTTTCAAATTGATAACCTGGCTGCGGATATAGTGTTTTTAAGCCCACCATGGGGAGGTGAAGGATATGACAATGGCCAATATGACATTGAAAAGGATCTGTTACCAAAACCAGCGTCTGTACTGTTTCCATATGCACAACGAATAGCACCTAAAATTGTTGCTTTTTTACCAAGAAATACAAATAGAGCTCAATTAGAGAACTATCTGATACCAAATAAGGAAGGACGAATACTTTTAGACGTTAAAACGCATATATGGAGTAGGAAAAATCGTGTAAAAGGCATAACGGTCCACTATGGATTTTAATTTATTTTAAGATGAAGTATTTAGCACTATAAGATACATTTTTATACTTAATAATAGATAACTTAAATGACGCCTAAAATTCTTAAATCCCCTTTACTTAAATAAGTAAATCTATTTTTCATCATCGCTTCCAGTCTCTGGAATCGATTCGGGAAGAATTGGTGGACAAGTACACACTAAATGCTTGTCTCCAAACACATCATCGATTCTACCTATTGTTGGCCATATCTTTGATTCCGGTTTTACAAAAGTCTAAAAATCAAATCTTTATTAATAAAACTGTTAACAATGAATTTTAATGCAATAATTACCGCAGGGAATGCAGCCAATTCTCGACTGTATGGACGATTCCATTCATTAATCAAAGTTTGTTTTTGTGTATGTGGTGACATTTTTAATGGATTTGTCACCTTATCCATCCGTCCTTCTTCAATTTCCTTGATTTCGTGACGAATGTTAATCATGGCCTCACAGAAACGATCTAATTCTTCTTTATCCTCTGACTCGGTTGGTTCTACCATAAGTGTACCAGCGACTGGCCAAGACATTGTTGGTGCATGGAATCCATAATCCATTAATCGTTTAGCAATATCGACTGCTTCAATATTTGCTGTTTTCTTTAAATCTCTGATATCCAAGATAAATTCATGTGCCACCAATCCCGTTTTGGGGTCTTTGTACAGTGTCGTATAATATTTCTCCAATCGTTTAGACATGTAATTTGCATTTAAAATTGCTACTTGTGTTGCACGCTTTAATCCTCTGCCGCCCATAAGTTTTATATAGGACCAAGAAATCGGTAAAATAGCTGAACTTCCAAATGGAGCTGCACTAACTACACCAAAGCTCTGGTTATCGATAAAATCAATCATGGGATCAATTACAGGATGGCCCGGTAAAAATGGTGACAAATGTTTTTTCACACCGATTGGACCCATTCCTGGCCCACCACCACCGTGAGGAATACAGAATGTCTTATGCAAATTCAAATGTGAGACATCACTACCATAATCTCCAGGTCTACATAATCCCACCTGTGCATTCATATTGGCACCGTCTAAATATACTTGACCACCAGCTGCATGAACACGATCACAAATATCGGCAATTGTGCCTTCAAAAACACCGTTTGTTGATGGGTATGTGATCATGACACATGATATATTGTTTTTATGCTGATCAATTTTCTCTTGCAAGTGAGCAATATCAATTGAACCGTCACTCACTTTAACACGAATTGGTTCAACGATCATTCCTGCCATTTGGGCTGATGCTGGATTTGTTCCATGAGCACTAATTGGAATCAAACAAATATTTCTATGATGATTTCCATTTGCTTCATGATAGCCACGAATAGCTCTTAGTCCAGCATATTCTCCTTGGGCACCACTGTTTGGTTGAAACGATATATTATCGTAGCCAGTAATTTCACATAAATCTTTCTCCAATTCATCGAATAACTGACGATAACCTGTTGCTTGATCTTTCGGTGCAAATGGATGAATATCAGTAAAATGTCGGAAGGAACATGGAATCATCTCTGTTGTTGAATTCAATTTCATTGTACATGATCCCAATGGAATCATTGAATGTACCAATGAGATATCTTTATTTTCTAAACGTTTCATATAACGAACCATCTTAGATTCACTTTGATGAGAACTGAACACCGGATGAGTTAGAAAATTAGATGTACGCATGAAAACAGAACTTTCTAATGAATCGGCATTTAAATCGGCTATTTCAGCTACCTCACTCAATGATTTACATTTAAATGTGTTTAAAATATCATCAACATCACTTGTTTTCACGGTCTCATCTAATGCAATTCCAATTGATCCATCATCAAAGTACCGATAGTTTATTTTCTTAGCAATTGCTCTTTCTTTTACTTCCTCGGCCGTTATACCTTTGGGAATAACTCGTAATGTGTCAAAATAATACTTGTTGGTCAATTCGTGACCGCATTGTTTAAGACCTTGTGACAATGCAATTGTTAATTGATGAATCCGTTTGGCAATATCTTTCAGTCCTTCATTTCCATGATACACAGCATACATGGCTGACATATTAGCTAGAAGTGCTTGTGCTGTACAAATATTACTGGTGGCTTTATCACGACGGATATGTTGTTCTCTGGTCTGTAGGGCTAAACGATAGGCATCATATCCATTAATATCCCTAAAATGAAATAAAATAAATAATTTCATACAACGAACAACAAATTCGATTTATGTGATGGAATAATACCTTGTAACTCCTACCATACGACCAGGCATCAATCGAACTAAATTATTAGTACAAGCAAAGAATCCTGCATGAGGACCTCCATAGCCTAAAGGAACTCCCAATCGTTGTGATGTTCCAATAGCAATATCAGCACCTAATTCGGCTGGTGGACGCAGCAAAGTTAAGGCTAGTAAATCTGTTGCCACTACAACGAGTGTCTGCAATTTATCAGTGATTAGTATAATAATTTTGTAAATTAATTTAGTTTAGCTAACTCGATTCTTTTTGGCTACGGCTGCGATTTCAGAAAAATCTTTTACATCACCATATGTATCTGGATATTGGATTAAAATACCAGCGTATTCTCTACTTTCAATATTGGCTTCTTGAATTGGACCACTAACAATTTCAACACCGAATGCCTCTAATCTGGTCTTTACCACAGACACTGTTTGCGGATGAATGCAGTTGGACATGTAAATCTTTGACCGTTTATTGTGTCGCCAACATAAGCTCATTGCCTCAGCAGCTGCAGTACCTTCATCTAATAGTGATGCATTTGCCACATCAAGTCCGGTCAGATCAGATACCATTGTTTGATAATTTAACAGTGACTCTAAACGACCCTGTGCAATTTCTGGCTGATATGGTGTATATTGTGTGGTCCAGCCAGGATTTTCAAAAATGTTACGAAGAATTGTATGTGGCACATAACAATTGTGATAACCCATACCAATATATGATCTCCATATTTCATTTTTATGGGCCAACGTACGAATTCGCTCAATCAATTCATGTTCATCTATGAAAAATAAAAAACGATTATGAGATACACACTACTTATTCGCTGGGGGTAGTTAGAACATGATTACAATAATTGAACTTGTTGTCACACAATGATAACCCACTGACATTGAAACAGCTAATATCGCTTTAACATTTTTAATTTTGAAACCGTTTCTACAGAAAATTGTTCAAAATAATTTTAAATATTTTGTATCACTTACTTAACGGTTCCTCAATATTTAGGTCTCTGTTTAACTGGATATTGTTTGGCACTGCTTTATTTGTTAATTCATCAAGAGACTATAAGAGAAATGTTATTCAAGTTTATAGTGATTCACTGTGTCCATAACTCAATTAAGAAAATCACCTTAAATCCAAGTAATTCCAGCATATCAACGACCTCAGTCTTCCTAGGACCAATATGTCGTGATGCAAAATTCGATTTATTAGTAAATAAATCATTGGCACTGGTTCCATATTGTGCACAAAGGACACGCGATAAATTTAAACGAGATCTAAATGTGTAACGATTCACAGCACGGACTAAGGTGTGTTGCAACATTTTAATTCCAGCAATCACAACAAATTCAACGAACGGAATAATTTACTGTTTCAATCTGTTCAGGTCTACTGTTCACTGAAGACTGAAGTCAACACCGATAAAGACTTGCTGTTATCATTTTCTGATTCTTCGTCGTTGTATGGTAATCATGTTAGTTGCTAAATTCCTTTATTCACAGCCAATCTTTAGAACATTTAAATCCACGGGATGCCCATATTATTGAATCTTATCATAACAATTAAATATTATTTAATTACCAGAATATAATTATGATCTGTTCCGTCTTATCACTGAACACCCGCCGAAAACTTTAGACAATCATTTAAAGTTTAGTAATCACTGAGTTCATGAATGAAATCAATTAATTTGATTAAATCTAATTTGTTTTGTTGTTTAAACGAGAATCTCCTTTCATATAAAAAATTTAATATTGAATCATTATTTTTGTTCATGTTATACATATTAGTTATTCTCTAATGGTATGGTTTATCCATCAAGAACAGTATGTACCATTGGATATTTTATAGTAATTTATTTTTGTGTATTGAGTGATGCAGGAGGATCAGCTTATGTGTTGAAAACAGCTAATCTAGAGTCTATAATAAATCCATGGAAATGTATTGATCAAGTTGGAAAATTTAATGATGGTGTATACAATGCAGAACCATGGGCTCTCGCCAGTAACGAATTTAAAAATATTTTAATATGTGCTATGGTCATAAATATTAAAATTTTAGTGAAGGATTCTTGGGCTACCGATTCAAATGGTTTAAGTTCAGGTGTCCGATATTCTTTTGGTCATTTTAGACAATGTGTTGAGACTACGGAAGGTACTGGTACTATAACAGGCAAATATTGTTTATTGAAATATATTAAACCAAATTCCACCGATGATACCACCGAATTACAAGAACGTTTAGTGTTGTAATTGTTATTATATGTTATTAAAAGGAATTTTGAATTCAGGTAAAAATTTATATCCCTAGGTACAATGTGGATGAGTATTATATGGGTGTATGCTATCCGTCTACCTGTGCGGCTAAAACAATTGCCAAATATTACAATCAAGTTATGGATCCGGGATTAGTTTGGGAAGAAATTGATAAGACTATTGAGTCGTCCGAAGTTTTATGTTATAGTAAAGACGAACTGGAATGTTATGATGAGAATACATTAACTAGCTTGTAAGCTCTTTATTACATATCATTTTTCTATTGATGATTCATTCTACATTATTTCTAGATTATTTTTTTGCCTTCTTTTAGTACTTATAGTGGTATTGAGCACACTCTATGATATGCTAATATTTATGGCTCCATGTATGATTGCACATTATAATTTTTATCTTCTTAATTAGCAATTGTATTAATATTTCAGTTGAGAAAATTAAATTTTTTACATTTTTCTCGCTTTTTACAAACGCCAAAGAATTGTTTAATGTTGATGAAACATCACCATTGGATCCAACAATCCAATGCATACATGGAATTCGAGCACTGTCACTTATTTGGGTAATACTTGGAATGACTGTAGAATATTCCATAAATAGAAACCCATTATTAAAAGATTATTGTTATAATCTGGTAAGTAATAAATAGCGTATTCTCAAATGATTTGGACTTATATTCCTGATTCAATAGGACGATTGTATTTTCTGGCATATCCTTTTGAATGGATCTACATATGCTGTGGATACTTTTCTAGTTATTGATGGATTTTTGGGAATGAAGAACTTAATGAACCATATAGAGTAATAATACTAAGTCAATTGATTTCAATTAGTATATCATCCTTCTGTTATCTTTAAGTGAATTGGTATGTTATCCTCGATATTACTTACAAAGGTATGTAAAATTAACTCCGGTGATAATATCGATGATTGGAGCAATCGCCATATTCGGATATCAAGTAGGATATGGTCCGTTTTGGAAATTACATATGTTTGAAATGTGTGAAGGATGTAATCAAAACTGGTGGAACTACTTATTCTACATCCAAAATTATTCAAATGATCAAAAAGTATAATTCGATTAAATTCCATTCTCACTAATATTTACTTATTACATTATTCTATTAGTGTATGCCTCATTTATGGTACTTTGCAGTTGATCTGCATCTTCATTTGTTGTTGCCGATTATTGCAATACCACTTTGGCAAAACGGATGGATAAGATCATGGCCAGTTTGGATACTGATCTTTGGTTCAACCACATATACATTCAACATTATGGAATACCAAGAGACTTATACTCATAATAGGATGTCACCATGGTTAATTGGTATGCTAATTGCTTATAAAATTAAGAAAATGATTCCAGATAAAGAATATTGGACTGGATTACGTGGCCAAATTTTATGGGTCGTCTCCATTATTGGTTTTGTGATTATCTGTTTGGTACCAGAGATTCGATACACTTTGGTTGAAAACTATTTTCGATTATTTTGGTCCTTGATTATCTCATGGATACTGTTTTCATCTGCCATTGATCCGGAGAATATAATTAACTCTCTGCTATCATTGAATGTATGGCAACCATTATCCAAACTATCGTTCAGTATGTATGTATGGAGTAGACCAATTATTATTACTACTCTGGCCCTTATAGAACACCCAATACATTTTGCAGAATTATACTTTGTAAGTATATGAAATTAATGATTTAATCTTCAATAACCGATTTATCTTCTAATAATTAGTTCCAAAAATTTTTATTTGATTTTGGAATAATATTCGTATTCGGTATGATTACATACATGGTCATTGAAGTCCCATTCCGGATGGTGTCTCAGTTGTTGTAACGAAGACAATATAAATTGTTAAATTTAAACTCTTTTTATATTATCTAATAGTAAATCAATGCATCAAATCAACCAATAAAATTTCCACTTAATTTTCAACGGTTTTCAATGTTTTTTTAAATTTTAAGACGACTTTCTGCTTCTTTGTACCAAATTTCGAAATCTTCTAATCTGGCAACATAACCTAAACTTATTGTTTTGAAAAATATTGTAAACTCCTTGAACAGATAGCTAAACATCCATTAATTAAAATCCTAATAAAAAATAGTTGATAGAATGATGTCTAGTATGTTGAGGAATACGTCCCAAGTTCTTAGAAGTGAGTATTGTTATAATTTAACATATTAATGATTAAAACTGTTCAATTTTAGTATCGTTTTTGAATGGACGTCGTAGTCTCTCAACAACCGGTATACAATTGAGTAATACTAGTAGTAGTCATGACGATGATGCTCCTGTAGAGATGGAAAATCCTTTTGAGAAGGAGAAACCATTATGCATTCTCTGCAAATACAATATAGTCCCGGATTATAAGAATGTGAAATTATTGTCGCAATTTCAGAGTCCATACACTGGTCGTATTTATGGCAGACACATAACTGGACTCTGTCAGCAACGGCAGGAACAAGTTGAAAAAGAAATTAAAAAATCCCAATATGTTGGATTGATGGGAACATATCATAAGTCATTAGAGTTCCTTAAGGATCCAAAAATATTTGATCCCGAGAAACCATCAAGGCCCCACAAATATTAATTAGAGCTTTGAGATGTATAGCAGTTATTTACAAATTCATTTATTTTAGGTAGAAATAAACTTATATACGTGAGAATCAATTCATGTGCTTATATTAATCAAGATTGGTAACATCAATTGGTAATTTCATCTCTCCAACCAAAGCCTTGATTTGATCAGGTTGATAATAGCTCTTTAACTTATCTAATGCATCTATGCAACCTTGCTTCCAAACTGATATAGCTTCATCATATTCTTTTCTCTTAGCTAAATAGTTTTTCATTTCCTTGATTTCGGCTTTCACAGTTGCTATCTGCTGTTTGATTTCAGATTCTTCCTCTTCTGTATTATTATTTTTTGCTGTTATATTTTCATATTTACTAGTTTTGTCGTCAGTTTCCTCAGTTATATCGACATAATAATTGGGAATTGTCTGCACTCTATTTTTAATCTTGATACTAGTTTTTTGTGGTGTTGAAGGACTCGGACTTGAGAATTTTAGCATTCGTTTAGTTTCCCTTTTATTTATATCGCGATTTAATGAGAGCATAAACCTTTTAGATGATGTACTTCCAGAACCATTTTCAGTAGTAGAGTGTCTTTTACTGCTTAATGGCGTATCAGACTTTAATCTACCTAATAGACTGAGTTGTGGAGTAATTCCTGTTGCACAATTAGAATTTATCTGAAAGAAATACATTAATTAATGAGATTTTTTTATATTATCGTTACCATTACTTACATTTCTAGGTGTCTCTATAACAACTGTACATTTTTTATGAAGTTCTGGAGTTGAGACTGTTGTTGCTAATCGTCGTCTAGAGAGTCCCAAACTATTTTTCAATGTTTTGCTTACTTTGGGTGTAACATTTTCCATTACAAACACAAAAACATAATAATCTAATAGATAATCTAAACAGTTTATTTGAATATTTATTTTAGTATAATTGAATATACTGGAAATAAATAATTGTGATTGTACGAACTGTATTTGGTTGAGGTTAGTTGGTTTGTTTATTTACAAATGTTTCAAAACAATCACTGTTTTGAAAAATCAGATTGACAAAATTTCATTTCATTTCATTCGGAAGCATACTAGAAAACACATTAGAAAATTAAAATCTGAGTGGTATTTGGAACTGCTACTTTAATAAAATTATAGGCGTGATATCTTCAATTAATTCCGCACCGAGCTGACATTAAATTTTAGTTACTCAAACTTTGAGATAAATGATTGTAAGTATACAATTAGGAGAATTGAAGTAAATTTTTCATAGTTGATTAAAATGGAGTAATAACATTTGATAATGTTACAGCAATTCTTAGTGATTCATATCAAATCACAACGATAGTAATTCTGGTGCAATAACATCAGTATACATAAAGGATGACGGAATCTGATTTCGTTTTCAACATTTTCTATGGATTATTTTGCTACTGTGTCGTGTATCCACCGGTTGAGTTTGAATCTTTGGGACTAACAACAAACCGCTTGTTCTCATCATGGCTAGGCCAAGAAGACCTGCAATTCGTGCAATACCATATGAGACGGACCACTCTTAATTTAGCAGTTCATGCTCTTCTTCCTGTGATTTATATTATTCTATACTTGATATACAATATGGGATCTAAACCTTTATCCCATTTTTCATATTTAGTTGCATTGTTAGCGTTGCCAATTCTAGTTATCTTTATGGGAACTGTCGTGAGATGGATTGTTAACGCTTGGAATGAACACCCCATAACTTTAAAACTCAAAAAGTTCAGCAATAATCCATCTGAATGGCAACCAATTGCTGAATCAATAAATGCAGAATATAGAAGGTAAGTACATAAGTTTTATAAATTCACAGAAATAACAGAAGTTAAAATTCTATTTGTAGACACGACAAAATAATATCAAAAACAAACACTATTAATAAAGTGATTGCGACAGAAAATTGGCTTATCTTGACTTCAATGTACGATGTGTATTTCGCTCATCAAAGTGACACAACACTTGTAGCAGATAAGGTATAATTGGACTATATAACAGTTGTAATCATTGGATTTCTTAATTGGTTTCTGGTAATTTCAGAGTGAAGTTCATGAAATAGCGCCGGATTCAAATGATGCTGTTCAGTATGTTCAAATACAGGTCAATACAATGAGAACTGGAGTAAAACCATTTAAAATACGAATAAATACTAATGATTTTAAAAACTTAAAAGATCGATTGACAACACCAATTATAATATTATCTCATGTCCGTTTCCAAAGTTCTATAATAGAACGTTTCATTGAAGTTTTCAAACAACAAATCAATTTGAATCCAAGATATGAGACTGATGAGGTAAGCGATAATAAATAAAATAAACTGTCAAACATAATAATACCATTAAGATATTGATGTTTATAGGTGAATGAAACATGTTTTGGTTGCATGCAACAAGAACCGAACTTAAAATTGCAAAAAAATTGTTTGGACGTTAACGAAAATGGAGACGTACTCCCAAATAGTCAGAGATGCGGTGAATGCTTCTGTCGACCAATGTGGTGTGTATCTTGTATGGCCCAATGGTTTGCTTCACGCCAAAATAATGTAGAACGAGAGGTATGGTTGCAACAAAAGTGTACATGTCCAATGTGCCGAGCAACATTTTGTATCCACGATGTGTGCTATATTGTAAAGACCAATAATTAGGCTGTTGATTCAATGTAGTAAACAATGTATTTTGACTCCTAAATGTAATCTATTTTCACCTATTTGTTAGGGAAACACTGATTAAAACGATATTTCCATCATTAGATTCACAAATCTATTTCATAGTAATATTACATAAAGTATGTAAGGACATAATATGTATATTTGAATTTAACAATCTTCTCATAATATTAATAATATAATATTGTGTTTATAATTCCTCTGTTATTTGTCAAAAATAATGAGTTAACTCAAATTATGAATGGAAACATAATCAAAACTGACCAAACGTAAATATTTAGCCATTAAATCTAAGTGAGAAAATTAAGTTTTATTCTCTTATCACATTAACTTTTTAACTAAAATATAATTGAATATATACCATTTGTAAAATAATATGTGTATGATAGTGTAACTATCGATTAAAGATAATTATTGAAAACAAATTAATTAACTCTATGATATTATATAAATTATTGCCACTTATGGAAGAGGTAAAATATCGTTTTATATATTATTAAATTAAATCATTAGTATTAAGTTCCCTGAATATTATCAATTATTTGAGATTAGTTCTTCGATTTATTAATATTTGATGCTGTATATTTATCATCATCGGATGTATTTGATTTTGGCAGTAGTTTACGATCAGACGGATTCTCATTAGGCGATTCTTTACTAACATCATTCAACTGAAATTACATAGTGTTTAATAAAAATTTCAAATGTTTAATATTAAAGTATGTCGTCACACCTGCTTATCTTGTATGAAAAGATTGACATCTAACATTTCACGGTGTTTCACTTTGTTTTTAAATCTTCCTGACCGCGATATTGAAAAGTTCCTTTTCGTTGTAATATTGTGCAAAAATTCGTCCTTACTCATCGTACCTGTATCCTCCTTTTATTTTAGTTTCCAGCAAACGATGTTTAATCGGTTAGCAATTAATTAAACATTAACAATATAAATAATTAGAAATAGTTTTAATAATAATCCAGCTATCAATTTCAAGACAATTAAATTGGCATATTTTAAGACATTACAACTTGTACTTTCGTTGCCATTGTTCTATATTCTATGCAGGATTTTATCGATTACATAGAAGCACTCCTTATTATTTTTCAAAAAACACTAACACTCTATTTAAAGTACGTTATTTATTATTATTTAAGCGTCACTAAATGCAGTCATTTGTTTGGTCACTTTCTATAACACCTAAGGATGCAATCACCTTCAAAGTTCTACACACAAATGATATTAAAAATTAGCAATAATTTTCTTGGGCACTCAGACGCCTTGTTTTTGCTTATATTCTTCTTTCGCTCTGATTGTGTTTTATCTACATTATTGATTTTTTATTCTCGACTGACAAAAAAAAAACTTTTCTCTGCACCTTCCCCACGAAAAACCAAATTTGATTCGCAAATAAATATGAATGCGTTTGCCTGCCTCAATACAATAAGAAATATCGTCATAAAAATAATTTTCATCGTTTCTTATCAGTTAGATGATTTAATATAATAAAATTAGCGCCCATCATATATACGAACACACTGAAAAAACAGTTTTAAAACATTAACCGTAAATATTCGCAATTATAATTTTGCGAACATGTTCCAAGATAAAGTAATACAGTAGACATTTATTTACCTGTCGACGATACCAAAATATAAAATTAAAGTGATTATAATTCAATAAAAATAAAACAATTGATTTTAATTTCTGATTAAAAGTGTTTTAATGGTACTTAATTTCTCATTTCTAGAATTTCAAAGAAAAAAATTAACAAGCAATACCTATTTCTCTTTCATATTATATAGGTTGCACTTTAAATTAAAGTGTATTGATGGTAACTAATTCCTTTATGTTAAGTTTTAACAACCTATTAGAAAAACAAACCATTACCGATATCATTAAGGCTTGAATTATTTAATAATTGACTGTTCGTTTCTCGACCTCGTCGATTATATTGAAGTAAATTATCAGGACTGTAATCCAAAATTTTTCGTTGCCTCTTTCGGACGTATTGCTTTTGTTTTAAATAAATCTTTAGTATACCCTTTACCATAATAAATGTTACTCCCCCCAATAAAGTTCGTTGAAAATTATTTTGTATCGAATCGAAAAATAATCGGCCAACAACCGTTGATATTGTTGGTAATAGTAAAGCACCACAAAAAGTTCGAGTCGCTGATACAGCATCTGTTAAGGAAGATTCACTTTGAGCTTGTGGCAGACTAACTGTACTTTCATCGCTAAAGACATAATGAAATTGAAAATTTATTATTAATTGGTATTACACACACATAAGCATATGTACACAGCTGATAATTATATACTTACGGTAATGGTAATATTAAACTTAACAATGGATATTTTCTAGACGAAGGGATTCTTCTTTGTATAAAACGTAATATCATATCATCCCATCGTACAAGTCGGCCAAGTACTAGGCATACTGGGATTGCAGGTAACACTATGAGCAACACTAAAGGATCAGCACCCTCCATCATTTCTAGTCCTTCTTTATGTCCTGCTACCTGCAGATTTAAAAAATAAACATTAATGTTAGGAATGATTCTAATAATTCGCGTTAACATGCTTACCTGAAGTACAGAAATGGCACCATAAGTGACAGCTGACCAATATGTGCAGCCAACAGCAACACCAGCAGCAAAGAATGGACTCATTTTCTTGCACATGTTATCTAATCCTTCAAGTACAGTGGCAGTTGTCCCAATTGATGGAAATACAATAATGTATTCGGTTTGACATTGTGGACAGACGACACGGCGGAAAGGATTACCCTTTTGTTTCTCATCTATCCATCGACTAAGACAAGTATGATGAACCCATTTTGTAGATCCGATACATTTACATGGTTGCACCCATGTGGCTCGTCTATCGTCATCATCAGTTGCAAAACATACCCAACAGTATCGGTCTGACTCAACTGGTGCAGTGGTGGAAATTCCAATATTATCTGTCTGTTCAGGAACTTCGCCACGTTTCTCGGTACCATTTTCATCCGATGAATTTGTAGTCATTGCAGTTGTTGACATTATTTATTCTATAAATTGATTTATCTATTTTTATAATCTATGGTTCCTAAACTAATTGGTGTTGTCTAAAGAACGACGATCACTTCACTCCTATAAGGGACGAAATTTGCTTATTTAGTCAATTGTATAACNCATCCGATGAATTTGTAGTCATTGCAGTTGTTGACATTATTTATTCTATAAATTGATTTATCTATTTTTATAATCTATGGTTCCTAAACTAATTGGTGTTGTCTAAAGAACGACGATCACTTCACTCCTATAAGGGACGAAATTTGCTTATTTAGTCAATTGTATAAACCATTGATTGTTTTATCATCAATATGTACACGAAGAGTCTGTATTGTTATCGTATTTTTGTGGATTAATTAAACTTATTGCTATTATCCAATGTTTTTGATGATATAAACAGTACCACAGCACAAACACTAACTACGTTTTGATTACTGTAACGACACAACACACAAGATTGTCAATGTTTTACCTGTTGACCTTGTCCAATTGCTGTTTGCCTCTGTGATACTCTAAATCTGTTTAGAATTTTTTGATACGATGATTCCCGTTTGAAAACATTTTATTCTTTACGGTTTTGAGTTCCTAAATTCACAAGAAACTGAAAATTGTTAATAAATAAACAAACCCTCCCGTTCCAACCAATTGATTCAGAAATTTTGACAAGAAAAATTTGACTTTAAAATGCAGCTTCGTTATGCTTATGACATGCTCTTTTCGTTACCCGATAAGTTCCAGTTGCATGAACGATTTGATACTGCCATACGATGCTCACAGATTATTACACAATTTTAGTTTTAATTACTCCATTCAACAACCTAATGAAAGCACAAAGGTCATTGAAAAAATCATTCTACGTTGTTCGAAATACGCGAAATGATTTAGACAAATTACAACGCATTTTTATTTTATTCAATTACTATATTAATCTTTTAATTTACCATCTATGTCTTAAATTAACTTATCATTCTATTACATCATCTGATGGAATAATCTCTATATTAATGATTCCTTCTGATACGTTGGGATCATCTGTGACAATGGTTTCTTCTAATACTTCGTCTTCTGTATTAACTGTTTCCTCTAATACTTCTTCCACTGTATTAATAGCCTCATCTAACACCTCGACCTCTGTATTAATGGATTCGTCTGAGTAATTCGTTCCTTCAAAATGAGTAAACATTTCCTTCATCATAAGCTGGCACAGTTCTGGATTATCATCAAATACTGGCACACCATTTTGCAATTGTTCATAGAGATCTTGGCCGATAATATTCCTAAATTCTAATTTATTCATTGAACAATGCGGCTTTTTGTTGATTGATATAGTTTTTTTCTTAGGTAGGCATTTACTATAATCGATAATGTCTGGATTCCAAGGATATATCCCAGTATTTTGGAAACCAATTATCGCACTCTTTTTTTCATAATAAATTGTAATAGTTTTTTGTAATAAAGCTGGAAAATATTCTAAGGTAAATGCATCTGGTGAATTTTCATTGCGCCATGCGACAACAAGTTCTCTCCAACCAACTTTCAGACTATCAAATAATCCAAGATTAACTGGTTGAAGAATATGCGATGAATCAGGATAAAACGATATTAGGACTATATCTAAAATTTAAATTATTAATTGTATACATCAATATTAAATGTTGATTCAATTTATTCTCATACTTAAATCACTGCAAATTGTTGTAACATCCATTGTCAAATACCGCTCACAATGATCTACAAACAGTAACACTGGTAGTTTTATTTTCCGCTCTTTTAAAAACGGATGAAACACTTTGGTGATATATTCATAAAATAAACCCTTTGGTGACGAATCTTCTTTAGAGTTACCAACAACTGAAAATGTAATCATGATAAATGTTTATAAACTCTGCAATCATCAGTAATTACATAAGGATATTTTAATACGCACTCCATCCGTAAGGTAATGATCGTTTAATTACCTCAGGCAACTTTTTATATTGCATTAGAACCATAGGTGTTGCCATATCACCTGCTGCATTTACTGCTAGTATTGCTTTGTTTTTCCTTGGAATAGATCTATTATCTTTTGAAAATACATCAAATGCAATCTCGGCACAATTGAATATCCGTTTAGGCTCATTGAGAATTTCATCCATTTGATTCGTTGTAATATAATCTTGAACACGCTTGAACCAATCACGAATATCATCTTCGGAAATACGGGCTCTTGCTAATGACTTTTCGCTCTGGCTTGACTTTAATTTTGTAATTCGATAGACCAATTCGGGATGCCTAAAAAGAAATCTTTCGTACCAACCCTTACACGGTTTTCCATATTTAAATCTACTGTTTGGCCGCCGATGATTTAAACTGGTTGCATATTTCATTATATCTTTGCTCGTTACTGAGAAATTTCTACGAATCGAATCATTAATCCATTCGACAATTTCATCTTCTTCCTCTGGAGTAAATGCCGATTTTCCACGTTTACGTGGATCTGGGTTTTTCAATCGATATCTTAAAACTGAACGAGTCAAACCATATTTCTTAGCGGTTCCACCAATGGTTTGTTTCCCATTGAAAACTTCATCAATTGCCTTTTTTATAATTGCTTCTCTCTCGCATTTTGTGATGTCGTCTTCTTCCTTAAACCCAAGTATATTAAGAAGTATTAGTTTAAAAGAATAATTAGTATTCTGTGTCAGTAACTATACATATTTAAACAGCAATTAGCAACGTACTTACATACCTTTCGTATATCCTCAGATATTTCATTTAATTTTTCCTGTTTCTTTACGTTCTTCGGTCTGGTCTTGTCGGATCTTTTACTCCTGGTCTTAGCTGATTTGGTTCTCATCTCAATTCCATTTATAGCATGGACATTCTACTAAATTATTATTCCTATTTAATAAAGCGTTTAATTAGTAATGTGGTAAAGATACTACTCTTGCATTTACCTCTTCAAAACAAAACACCAATTTATTGGCGATGTTGGTTCGAAATTCGAAATAGAAAATATAGAAACGAAAAATGCAATGATAAAGTATTTAATGTTAAATGAATAATGATTTGGCTCTTGGAAAATTCCACACAGCAGCCAACGGGGTTACGAGCTTTAATTTATGTTGACGCCCTGGTACGAGAGGATTTCCCTAATTACTCCATAACACAATTCAATCCCAATCAATACAGTCCCTCGTCTTATCGGAAGGTCGTCACTTACGTGGGATAATTAGATTACATCTAATTATGTGATATTACTAGGTTGTAATGTGGTGGACGTATGATTAGAAGAATTCCACAACAAATCCAGACTAATTGAAAAATCTCTAAATTGGATACAGTAATTAGATTAAGATAAACTACAAAAACAAATGCCATGGTGTCGTTGCACAGACTGGTTTCACATCCTTTATTATAATTATTTATTAAATATTTCTCCATAATTTATTATCCCAACTAAATTGCAATTTATTTTTATTCGGTTTAAAAGTAATAAATGATAATTTGATAAATTAGCGGTTAACACCTAGTACAGATATAGTGCGATATTATTATGTGTTAATGATCGATCTTAATTTAAGAACAAAAAAATAATCCGAATTATATGTTCAAATGTTCGGTTTTAGTCAAGTTCACTGCACTCGCAACCTGTTGAAGAAGTGTTTGTATCACCTTGTTCGTCTGTTGTATCATCATCGTCTAAGCGTTGTAATAAATTACTAAACAAATCACCCAATAATCCGCCACCTTCATGGGACTGAGGGATTGCAATTCCAAAAAATATGGCCCCTATTTTCTGTATGTACTTTTCATATGATGGATCACGATTTCTAGCGTTACTATACAACGTACATAGTCGGTCAAATGAAGTCGATTGTTTCCCAGTGCTTATAATTTGCAATAGGTAGTACAAAAAGTTTAGTAGTGGTCTATTAAATGGAGGTTTATCTTGTCTTATATCTGGATGTACAGATGTGTATGTTTCAAATGCAATTTTAGCTGTCTGAGTCTCTTTTAGGCATAATAATTGAAGAACTGCTTGACATATGAATAAATCTATTTCACTGTGATAGCCCATTGCCTGCATTTTAACCAGTATATTTCCGATTGCCTTACCCTCCCTGGATAGTAAGAAGTGATGTCTCGCTTGTTCGTGACTGCCCTCACGCCACATTATCTGACCAATCTGAAAATGTAAATAGGGATGTCCCAGTTTATGTTTCACTGGATCACTTGTAGCATTTATTGCTTTAATCTGGAAAGTAGAGAAAATTCATTATTGGAAAATGCACGGCAGTATAGCATAGCAACAGTGAGTCAAATAACTTACTAGAAGGCCTTCACGTTCAACTACGTTTGGCCCAATAAGTTCAAATATCTCGCAGAGTCTGTTCAAATGGGTCTCTTCGTTCTGTTTACTTGATTTCACTAACGTATCTATGATGAGGGTACATAGGTCTGCAGAGCTGGAGCACTGATCCAAATCAACAAACGTGTTAGCACCCTCGAACAGCAACTCTAGACATTCGTCGTATTTTTTCTGGCCAATGTAGCGGAAGTACAGGGTCTTGTACATCTGATGTGCCTCATAATAGTTGCCAGCCTCTATGGATTGCCGCAACTTGGTCAGGACACGAGAGGCTCCGCGATTGCTGGGGACAGACATTTGCGTACAAAGACGATAACCTAATTTGCGACTGATATAAATCTCCTAGTTCCTGAAGTTAAATTATTGGTGGTAGTTGAAACCGATTTTTACACACTTCACAATATTGTGATTAGCTGATTAATGACTTCATATATCCAATTTATTAAAGCCACAAATTAATTTTAATAATTTGGGTGGAAGGTGCCTTCTTCTTATTTTCGCTTATTTATTTATTTATCGAATCCATTCGAAGAGAACAGTTGATTCGAATATGAAAAAAAACATGTGTTTGTACTAGTCCCCAGTTTCTATAATAACCAACTTCGTTGTTGAGAATGAGGTGCACAAAACGGGGAACAAGAAAACATATCAAAAATCTAAAAATCGTCTTGTTGTACAAATTCGAAGTGAAAACAAAGAGTAATAGAGTGATTACCAACCGACTGGTAAAGGTGGAATAGATTTAAATTCTGTGTGCACTAGTTTTTAGTTGAACAGATCTCATGACTGTGATTGCGTAAGTGAGAACCAGTAGATCAGACCGTACAGCCTAATGATGGAGGTGTTCCAGACCGAATCTTTTTACATTTTTGTGAAACGCGAGAGGAGTCTTTGGTGGAATCGCAAAACATCGGAGTTCACTCTCAAAGCTGGTATGTACGATAAAGGGATTACTCATTAATGTATTCTTATCTCTGAATCCATTAACTATGTCAATTAAAAACTAAAGTAAATTGAGTTGTCTGCAATAATTACTCATGATAATTACATAGGCTGGGACTTATCATCGGTCGACGACATTGAATGTATTGGTATTACACAAGGAATTATCGGTGTTGTATCACTGCCAGGCGTATACGATCCGCATTTGTTAATTGTACGAGAGTCTGTACCTGTTGGTGTTCTGTATCCACCCCATTTGGTATACAAAGTGAAAAGTATTTGTTCGCTGAGTGATGATGAGCCAATTGGAATGCTGCCACCGTGCAGTAGACATAATATTAACAGGCAAGTATCCTTAACAAATTTTAGATAAATTTTATTAATTTTACGTATTTCTTATTGCTGCAGAACACATAATACAAACAGTCCACCTGGTAAATCACGTTTATTTGAGAGTTCGGCATTGGTAAATAAAACTTGGGGTGCTGTTAAGAGTGCTGGGAACACAATAAAAAATACGACTCAACAAGCAGCTGCATTGGCATCTAATCAAGTCAAATCTACGGTTGGAATTAAAGATCCAACACGAGTTGAAAAACGCATTACAGATGAACTTCATAAAATATTTGATGATTCCGACAGTTTCTATTATTGTCCTGATGGTAACTAGTCTCATAAAATTTTAATGAAATTGTTCATTTTTGTAATTATTTTTATAGGCGACATAACGAATAATTTACAACGGCGTTATTCAAGTGACACTGATGATCGATTCTTTTGGAATAAACATATCCTTAAAGATATTTCTAAGATCGAGGTATTTACACAACTCTAGAAATATTTAATGATTGTTCTTAGTAATTGCTCTTGTTATTTTAGGCTCAACAATGGACCGTTCAATTAATTCAAGGTTTTGTTCAAGTAGAACAATGTGTCATCGGAAATGAATGCTTTACATTAGCTTTAGTGTCACGGAGGTCACGGCATAGGGCTGGCACCAGATACAAGAGACGTGGTATTGACGATGATGGTCATGTTGCTAATTACGTTGAAACGGAACAAATATTGACATTCAGACATCATCAAATGTCTTTTACACAAATTCGTGGTTCAGTACCAGTATATTGGAGCCAACCAGGTTATAAATATAGACCACCGCCTAGAATTGATCGTGACGAAGCTGAGACACAAATAGCATTTGAGAAGCATTTTAATCGTGAATTGGATATTTATCAGTCGATTTGTATTATAAATCTTGTGGAACAAACTGGCAAAGAAAAGATAATTGGTGATGCATATGCAAACCATCTGATAAAATACAACAGTGAGAAGTTGATTTACGTGACTTTTGATTTTCATGATTATTGGTATGATATTTTTGTATAGTGATTGTATAATATTGATGACTAATGATGACTTCATAATTTTACTGATAGTCGTGGAATGCGATTTGAGAATGTATCAGCATTAATCGAAGCTCTAGCACCAGAGGCTGGAGCAATGGGGTTTCACTGGCGCGATCAGAAGGGTTCTATTTGCAATCAAAAATCAATATTTCGTGTGAATTGTATGGATTGTTTGGATCGAACTAATGTTGTGCAAACAGCGATTGGTAAAGCCGTTTTGGAATCTCAAATTGTAAAATTAGGTTTGGCGCCACCTTATTCTGCAATACCTGAAGAATTGAAAGCACCATTTATGATATTGTGGGCTAATAATGGTGATGTTATTAGTCGACAATATGCTGGAACGAATGCTCTAAAGGGTGATTACACAAGAACTGGAGAACGTAAACTGACTGGAATTATGAAAGATGGAATGAATTCAGCAAATCGGTAAGTCAATTACGAAAAATGTTACAGTTGAAATGTAGAATGTAATTGGTTTCCGTAGTTTTTTGATTCAAAATTTTGCGGATTCATTTCGTCAAATTGTGATTGATTTATTACAAGGAATAACCGTTGATAAGACAACTTTAAGTAATGATGATGTATCTGATACCGTATTGGGGATTATAGAGACAAATTTGTCTTTGGATGAGGGACCATCTATAAATCAGAATAAATTTTTCCAAATGAATGTCCTATCACCGGAGATACTTTTAATTGAGGAATTAATATTTTCTTCCAGGTTTTTTAATTGTTACTTTTCATTAGTTTTTTGTTTATTTTTAGTTTCATCTGTATGTTGTCTGATTTTATTTTGTTTTTTACTTTTCTTTATATATTAGATATTATCTCGCGCGCTTTAAAGATTCCTATCGTCAAGCTACTATAGATCTGATGTTGGGAAATTCAGTTTCATCGGATTCACTTAATGCTTTGGGTGGGCAAACGAATGTTGAGGAAAGCGATGCTTTAGAAGGCGCCGAACATGCTAGACTGTTAGTTGAAGATTGCCGTCGTATCCTTCTTGGTAACTCTCAATATCCAGTTGGTGCATGGGGTCTTATTGATGCTGATCCAAAGTTTGTTTTATTTCAATCTATAGGTTGTAAGATATAATATATATTCAATTTTATTTTGTAGTACTGGGGATCCAAATGAGACTGAAGTTGATAGTATATTGCTTCTAACTGATGAATCATACATTGTTGCTGAATATGATTCCCATTTGGATAAAATTGTTCGATATGAGTGTGTGCCATTGAAGAACATTACAATGATTGAATTTGGTTTGATTCCAAGCAGTTCTACCAAACTGTCTTCGCAATTGTGCATTCGTTTTAACTATATTGTTGATGGCACTGATGGTTACTTTCACATGTTTCGATCCCCAAATATTAGATTCTTCAATAATGTTGCTGTTGTTATTAAAACACAAGATGAGATCATGGAATCATTGGGTGCAATCATTGAATTTTTCCGAATTTCACTGGAGAATTGTGGAAAGATGGATGTGAGTTTCATCAGTGGTGGTACTCTACAAAGACGTAAAAGTAAAACACCGTATTTAGATGTGCCTAGAGGAATGACTAGGAATCTATCAGAATCACAATTGTTACAAATAGGATCGAAGGCATTAAGTAATGTTGCTGGACAATTTTCGAAACTTGGTTTGAAATTGAGTAAATCATCTAAAAAGAGTTCAGGATATAAACCTAGTGATCCTTATGATCCAACTGACGTTCAAATGGGACGAGATGTTGCAAGAAGCGGTACAGGCTCAAGCTCAGAGTCAGACGATAATGATGACAGTAATATATTTGAACCAGATGGAACTGATTTAGTCCAAGAGAATCCCTTATACGTAGAGAATGCATTTTTACCAAGCGTTGGTATTGTAATGGGCTCTAATGATCCGACACCAGTGGGTCAATTAGAATCAAAAGAACAAGTTGTGGCTAAAATATCAGCAGACGTGAATACCATGTCGATTACCACAGTTGCTGATCATATTGTAATGCCGCTTGGAATGTTAGAAAATGCATCTCCGGTTAGAGCTCGAAGTCCACAACCGTTGATTCAAATAGATGGCAAACCTGAATCAGATGATGATTTAATCCTAATGGGAAAATCTTCTATGCAAACAGCAAGTTCTAGTGGACGCAATAGTCCAGTTCCTAGAGATCTTCATCTAAATTTGTCTGGTTCACAAAGTGATAATACTTTAAGACAACTGAAAACTTTAACGAGTCCACTTTCGAAGTTCGCTAAAGGTGTTCAAAATATTGGAATGAACTTGGATCCTCGAAAGAAAAATGTTGGAATAAAGGTAATAATTAATCGTCTTTAAGTATCTAAATCATATTTAATTGTTTGTTGTTTTTACTTTAAGGATGTTACGTCGCCACAATCTGAAGATATGCATACACCATCAATGGTTGAAAGTCAAAAATTAATTGAGAAATGGGACTCAAGTAATACTAAAACAAAATTAATTGCTTTGTAATTAAACTTTTTCATTCAACTAATCGTGTGTACTGCTTCTAGTACGGGCAAAACTCATGAGAATTCATGGTGTCCGAAGAAGAAGAGATAATTTTGACTATGATTTGAATTAATTATGATATGCATAGAAAAATAATTTTGTGAAACAAATCAAGAAGCATCGATACGTACAGTGATTTCTTCGAATCTGTCTTCTTTTATCAAGTTGTCTTCTGATTTAAATGATCATATTTACAATTTTTTGCTTGTTGAGTAAAAAAATTATTACTTTTAATTTTAGACAATCGATTTTATCATTTTATTGATTTTATTACCAACAGATATGTGTATATTTAATTAGAATTTTTATTTCGACTTATTTTAAATCTCATTACAAATTTAATTTCTGAATGTATTAAAACTGATTATCCATACTAATGGATTTTAATAACATCTTAGATTATATCTATCACATACCTAGTAAATTAGATGAGACTAAAGAAACTTATAAAAAAAATATGAGGAAAAAAATTTAACTAACGAACAATTATAATGCTTACCATAAATATGCCTAGATCATATCGACCATAAAAATATCGTTATAATAACTAAGCATAAAATATTGTAAAATTTTATTGTGATAGATGTACAGTATTTTAGCAATTTTAAATTTGCCTTTATTGGGCTTATTTTGAAATCCTTTATATATTAACCGAAATCAATATATAATGATTATTAAGAATATAATTTTTAGTTTAAATTGGTAGCGACGAAATTGATACAACAGATTTGAGTATGAAATAATAAAAAGAGATACACCAAAGTCAATTACTTAATACGAACACTATCGATTATATTAGAACGAAGCAGATGTATTTAGATGTTCAGCTATTATTATAGTAAAATCTATTTATGAAATGATTCGTAGCGATCGTTATTGATTAACAGTGTTAAATACTATAAGCATATGTATGAAACTTGAATATGATTATATGATTGTAGATAACTGCTGTATTCCATTTAAAATTATTCTTAATTAGTGATTAGATATTAGATATTAATAGTGGAAGCTTATTAGAATATTTAAAAAGTTTTATTGGTTCAATAATTGTTTTTCCATGATAATCACCGTATATCCATAGCAAGCATCTTATGTTTCATAATTGTAATTTACCATCGATACTACATGTTATAGAATTATATAATTATTCTATTAATAACTAGCTGATGCATATTAGATTACTGCTATTTATTATAAAACTGCTCATAATTAATTAGTTTATTCAATTTCACCAAAAATATCAGTATTTATATTTATTATAATGACAAATCACAGGTTTTGTTAAGAAACTTAATTGATACCAATTTACAATATAAGCAAGATCCAATAAATTGAAATGAATAACAAAAATCTCATATTAAATACAAGAATGTTTTCTTTAAATTCAACTTATGGGTCAATGTTGAACACCAAACAGAAAAGTTTTATTATCAAGTTGCAAGTTGACGATGGAAAATCTAAAAATAAATTATGTCTGACGTCCAACCATTCATTATGTTCTTAGTTTCTTAAATGGAAAAGGAGACATAAAATTACTGTTAAACGACTTGATAAATTTTCTTTAAAATCTTTTTTTTTCTCGTTATTTAAGAATTAATCGTTTCCTAATCCGTTACATTGAGTCACATCTTTTCATACATTTTACGTTTATAAAGTCCTTTTAAATCAAATCACAGACACACGTCGACGACGAATGTCCAATTACATGCCTTCTTAGCCACGGGTCGGTTTTTTATTATCCTCACTCCCCCTTTTGAACACTGATATTAGAGAATGGTGTCTGATTCTCAGTATTGGGTTGGAAATAGAAACAAGGGTAATAGCAATGAACACATCAAATGGTAATTGAGGATGTCGAACGTAACGGATCGATAAGAAATTGATGTGAATGTGTTGTGTTAAATTGGAAAAGAATAACGAAAATTGGCTAATCGATTGCAGGTTAGTAAAAGAACATTTCGAATAGATTTTTTTTTGCATAAGATTGGTATGTAAGACTATAGAGTTTTACTGGATTATTAAGTAGAAATGGGCGTTTTTAAAATACTCATTGAATTGAACACTGGGGTAATCAAGGAGCAGAGGTTTATCTCCATATCTAATGGTATTTGAAATTATTATCAGAAATCCTTAGAATGGGAAATTAAATGAAAATTATTTTCGTTTTCGATGCAATTTATTGAGGCGAAAAACTTTTCACTGATTGAATTCAAAATGAATTTTCATTCAGAATTTATTTTTGGTGTGTATGTGAATGGTAAATTTATTTTTCTTTTATAATTTCTCTTGTACAATGTCGGAATCTATAAAGTGCCGATTGAAAATACTGAGAAAATGTCGTAAAGCATTGGCAATTTAAGAAATCTGATATTCAGATATGTGGAAAATGCCAATGGGATTTTGTCAAGTTAATTGAATATTCTTGCAATATTGGTTTGGGCACAAATTCTATTCTACTTCATCGATCAATTTATCATATATAGAAGAGAGAAAGAAAAAATAACTGAAAGACACACAATTTTCAATTCGATACCAATTCAATGGTATATTGTACCATTGCATAAAACTGAGCAATTCATTTCCATTATAAAAATATTCTTATCGAATGGTATAAGATCATTTCAGTGTTTAATAAGTGATGCGAAAATAAGATGTAATTTTAGCTTTCTTATCTCCAATGTATATAATCGATTTCTTTTTCCTTTACGCCTCACGAATGGTAGAAAACAGATGAAAAACGAGACTCATTGATTTAAGAATATTTTCCACATAAAAATGTTCAATTTACTATATACTCAAATAGGGATATAACTGAAATGGAGTTTTCTATTAGCATTTTTATTGCCAAATAATAAAATAACATTTAGCGCGTTATATTCTTAAAACGACCCAAATGAATTCAGCTGACAAATACTCAGAGTTGAATTGATGATCTCAATTGGGGAGTGTCGACTAGGTGCAAACGGAAAACTTCTTAAATACTTTTTTATTAGGATTTTCTTTTCTGCTTTTCTTTCTATTCTAACGTCATTTATTCACCATAACATCTATTCAAATTTCTTCTTTTTTTACGTATTTAATGTAGATTGGAAGCAAATGCGGAAGAATGTCTTACCGTCCATTAGGATTTCGATATGGAACCATTTGGGTGGATGATATAATATCGTTTTACAGCATTCTATACAGGCCAATCGTCCGAATAACATGGAATTGATTAACATAAAATTGCATAAAGTATGATAAAATAAATGAATTGTATCTTCAGCTGTTGGATCCTTAAATGATAATGGTTGCCATATCTGTGAGTGCTTTTAGTCTGATATTATCACTCGTATACAATCAGAAGGGTCCATTATGGTAAATTTGGATCCGTTTCTTGTATCACATCTATCGGAAAGATATACATCATGGAATATATTCCCTCATAGTGTATATGCAAGAATTCTTAGTAGCGAATAACATCTTATGTGCCATTGGACGTTCAATCGTTTTCATTGTTACAAATTGTCTTTATAAGTCGACCGTAAAATTAGTCTCACACCCCACCGCATTAACTTGAGTATTTTATTCGACATTCTTTTGAATTACATTTTCAAACATATAAGATACCATTAGATCTGTTTAAGAAATTGTTACGGCAACCATTAAGATCTTTAGCTTTTTACATGTTACACAATTTAATGCTTAAGCATCAATTGATGTATTCGGGGTCACTTTTATTCCTAAAATTTTCTACAATGGATGAATCGTTACACAATTTTAACTTTTATTCCTGTAAAATTGCAGTAATCTAAAAACGTTTATGATATCTGATCGGGTCAGTCTAATATCCATTAAATTATTTTTTTATTGGACAAACAATTTACCTCATCTTTAATTTACTTACTTGAAACATACATAAATCGATTACTAGTATTTTTATAATCATCAAAACATACATTAAAATCAAATTAGTTTATTTTTATTTAAATGAAATCAACAGTATACATCACAGATGCAAACAAACACAAGGAATTTTATAATAAAACGGTTATTTGGTCCCATGCAAATATGAATGTAATCTCCCTATGATTGAATTTAAATGGATATGGATGAGAGTTTACTTAAGGCAGTACGAGATATGACTGACAAACAGTCAGTCAATAGATAGATGATGATTTCTTTCTTCTTTTTTTTTGGTTGAGCTACCTAAACAAATTGAGTTGTAAGTAGGAAGTCAAGCCACTTAAATTAAATAATAAAATAGAATTGTTTATACAAATATTTGCCAACCTGTTATCATTCCATCCCCATACATGAATCGAAATTAAATAATTATTATTGTCCAGAGGGTATATGATGATGCAATTCTAACTGGGTTCATCACATAGAAACAACACTGAAAATTCATTGAAATGACATGAATTGATATTATACAGTGATTCAATTAGAGGGATTATATTACAATAAGGCCACAATATAAAGAAAATTCATATTAAATATCTCAGCCAATTGAATGATTGATATCATACAATATTGTTATTATCGATGATAATTTGTCTATGTCCAGTTGGTGTTCAACTTGTTGGTCCAATACCAAATCCCTTGTTGGATTATTTCGCTTAAAATTCAATGAAGATTGATTACTTTCAATGGACCGTCATCAGATGGCTAATCGATTCTAAATACCCAAACGAATGGAAACCTGTTCAAGACAAGATAACGTTTATTTCCCATCGAATTATCTCAATATTTTTGTTTATGGGAAACATTGTATTTCAATATTTTCATAAAACCAATTCAATGCACAAAATAGATCTCAATTAATTATAAACCGCTGAGTAATTTAAAAAACGGTTACATCGAATTGATTGCACGTGTCGTTTATTGTTCATATAAAATCCCATTGAATTAACAAGAAATTGAATGCAACGTAATTTTAAACGGTAAACGGTGTACCATGCCACAGCCCCTTAAAATTCTAAATAAAAACTGTTTTGATTTGTTCCACTTGTACACTGTATTAATCATTCATTCCAAAGATTGATGCTGTATGCTGTATACTAACAAAGTCTTTTGTGTAATGAGATCAGTCAGCCAAATTGGAATGACTTTACAGTAGAATAGATTTTTGCTTTCACTGGAAATATAAAAATTAATTAAATCCCATTTATTCACCAACCAAAATTGTTATTTTTTTTAAGCAAATATTAATCAGCAATAATATTATTATTTTATTTTTTATTCGTCTTTCTCGCGTTGATTTCTTTTTTTTTTATATTTTTGCAGAGCCCACTGATTCAAAGAGATCAACTTAAAAACGTTACACCGTAGATTGTTCATTGGCATAAACACTGGTATCCCAGAGGCAATAATACACATAAAAAATCCTTAATAATCCATCAGTAAGTAATTTAAAAAATACATTCAACCACCGGATAGAGTTTAACAAAAATGTTTACATCAATTCAAAACTAATTTGATGTGTAAACATAGCGGCACTGAAACATGTTTTACCATTGGTCTTTATCGTAACACAATATTGGATAAGGGGGATGAAAATAAAAGAGTTTTTCTACCAACCAACTTGAGTGTTGATTTAATATCCATAACACTGGATTTCTCATAAACCATATAGACTCTGAAGTGATTTCATTATTTATGAAAATTACAAATGTATTTAATAATTTCTTTTTATTCATTCCTTCTTCTTGAATTTTTCTACCCTCCGAATCATTTAAAACAAAACGAAAAAGTGCAACCATAAATTGAATTGATTTCTCTCACCAATGTTCCTAGTTTCAGTTGAGAGTTAAAATGCAAATTCAAAATGGTTATGATATAAGAAGTTATTTGTACTGATGCGTTTGTATGATATAACAAACGATCTAATAATGATCATATCAAATAAATGAATCTAGTTGTAGTCGAGTGTTGTCCTGTAAATCAACACGAGACAACCGATGAATGGAAACCCCTGAATTGATATCATAATATGGAATAGGGAGATAAAAAATTAAACAATAAATGTAAACAAGAACGGTTACATTTTAACGCGATATGATATTGTTGATAAAATAAAACTTCATGTATTATGAATTGTCTGGCTGATTACAGGATGGTCGTAATAAAATTTTTGAATTGGTGAAAGGCAACATTTAATGAGATTAAAATTGGCTCACATCTCTTATCCATGTTATAAAATCTTTTATTTGTTTAGTGACTTTTACCTAATCATCGATATCACGTGTCAGGTTTCCCTATCAAATGTGATTCAGTGTGTCCTATATCAATAGAACTGGAGTGTTGAGGTGAGATGATGAGTCTATCACTCTCTTTGGATGAGCAAATTTATATAAATCGCATAAGTGTGTGTGTGTGTATTTGTAAGCCAAATTAAGACCTCAAGTTATCTGATTTTACGCAAGAAGTCACTTGAGATGTATTCCAAATTTGTGATCAATTGAATTCACATTCTATTTATGGGAATATTGTCCACTGATTCCAAGGTGATAATATCAATATCCGATGAAATTGAATCCTTTTTTATTCTGCCAACAAAATATTTTGAATTAAATAAAATCGTATGTAAATATTTAATGATGAAAATGGATAAAATGTAAAAGAAAAATTCACATATCGTAATGTAGGATTCATTTTCATATGGGTGTTAAGTGAAATTCAATTTAATACAGTGTCCAAAATAATATTGATTTAAATAGGTTCGATTACTCGGGTATTTTTTTTTTTTTTTACAATTTCATTCATCATCATAAGAGAAATTTTATGCAAATAAATAAATAAAAATGTTTGTTAACAACATTAAACATAAAAACATATTCAATTTCGAAAGGGGTGGAAAAAAAATTGATTACCAAATCCACTTCAATAATCGTGTACCATCGATATGTTATTCATGTTTGTGTACTAAAGGATCACTTTAAATTGTCAACTGTCGTTCACAGTTGGTCAACAACAATTGCATAAGAAGAAACATTTTCAATTGAATTTTCAAGAATCTATAAAATCGGAATTTTATAAAAGTCAAATTGATTTGGATCAAATACCATATTGTACCGAATATGTTATAACGATAACTCAACAATTTGTATGACTAAACTGTCACACTATTTATTTCACCTCATTTAATTTTAATAATGCATTAACAGTAAATTCAATATTTCAATGTTTTAGTTGAACTATTCAAATTATACCATTAATTTTAAAATTGTACACTCCAATGGGGTTATACTTATTGTTAAGAATAAAAACAGACACATTTTCAATTCTCTAAAGGCTTTAATACATGATTGTTCAGTGAAAAGAAAAATTATAAATTAGTCAAATTGTCTCTTGTATTACAGGCCAATGGTATAATGAATTGTTGCATATATTATTTCATTTTAATGGTGACATTATCACCCTTGTTTAAAACAAAATTATAGAATTCCTACCCCCATGATTATCCCCTAGTTACCATATCAAATATTTGAATGGATATTATCGATGCCTGAATAGTTTTAATCGGTACCAAAAGCAATTCAAATTGCATTATAATTCCTGCCATATAGTCAAATAAATTTTACTGAATTAGATACAAACATATAACATAATAGACCGTACACTATTGATCCTCATTCATAATAACTTTGGCTGTTTAGGCCTAAATTAAGTTAAGGGTTTTGGTTTTGTCACACTGTATGTATTCAGTTAAAATACCATTCTACAGGGAGTTAAATTTGGTTTTTGTATCAATTTAATTCAAATATTTCTTTGGTCGTATATTAAATAATGGAGAGTAAAAGTACAGTTGACAATGTCGCGGTAATGTTATACAAGAATCGAAGAGATTTCGATCGTGATCTCAAGGGATTCTCAATACCCTATAACAATTCTGTTGAATATCAGAAATAGTAAAACTGTTTTTTATAGGGATGACTTTTCTCGTTTCTATTTATTATTTTTTATCGTTTCAAATGCTACCGAAAATAGCGACCCCGAGGAAAAAAATAGGCAAGTTCTCTATTAATGTCATCTGTTTACAATGTCACCAAGAGTAAATTAATCTTAAACGACATGCGCATATGCCCACAATAATCAAACAACTAGTGAATTGATCCTTTGGATTCATTATGTATCAGCAACTAATTGACTTCGGGGATCGAATTGATTTCATGGTTAATGACACCATTAAAATTACAAGAGAATGGTAATGTTAATCAAATAGAGTTTCATTGTATCCAGTTCTTCAAGTGCAGCTACTGTGCCAATTTTTTCTCTTATTGTCATTTGAACTGAATTGCTATTAAAAATAAGAGAAGATAAAAGATGACTGTTTTTCTCATTTAAATTTAATGATTTCATAAATGATTTTGTCCCAAAGGAATTTAATTTTTCCTGAACTATTCAATGGATAAAGTGATGCTTTTGGTTACGTTTATTACAACCGTAATATATTCTGTATAGTAGATCATTTTATCATCTGTTTATTGTGTTTTTATTTGTTTTCGGATACATTTTAACGGGAAAACAATGAAAAATATTCAAGTGTCGATTGTCGTTAAGTATCCATCCACCATCACAATACTTCCATAAAGTGATGATATGAATGGACGAATAACTTTTTAATTGCGTTATCATTGAGTGTAATAGAAGTTTTTGTACAGTCGATGACAACAAAAAAAGAAAGAAAATTTTTACGATTATTCTGCCACTTTTATTTTAGACGGATAAAATTGTTATTTAAGGGAAATCTGTATGTTGCAGGTGTCTCAATGAATACGACCGATTAAATATTTAAATTCTTTTTACTCTCATTCTCTCGATGTTTTATATTCATCTCGGGGATCAAACAAAGGAGTAACAATTGAATGGTATAATGTAAAAATGGCTGATAGAATTGACAATAGACAACAGTGAAACGGAGTATGAAAAGATTTGATGATTGTCTCATCAATTCGGTGTTAGATATTCAAATGATCAAAAATTTAACGACAACAAATACCAAACATAAAAAGAAGAAAATCTACCGATTTGGGTATTGTATGGCCAATTGAACCTGTGGGGTTGAATGTATTAATGTGGATTTCTATGTAAAACATTGAAATATCAGTTCTGGATACAGTAGGAGAAAAACTTGTTTGTTGGTCTTGTTGTCTGCTTAAATATTAATAGAGGTATAAACCGATACCAATAATGTGGATTGTGTTAAAGAAGATTTTCTCCATAGTGTGATAAAAAGTTTTTCCATGTTATGTGTCCCATACTGTTTTACTTCTTAAGCTGATTTTTCCACTCAACCATCTGATATCGGATCGAATTTATCGGCTTTTTTCTCTGTAGCTTTCAGTTGTATTTTCTATGATTTCATTGAAAGAGTTCAAGGTTCAGTGGTAAACATGTCTTGTATGATTTATGCAATTCTTTTATAATATTCTTAATTGAATCACTTAAATTCAACGCCATCAGTTACCCATTTCATTCGGAATTTTGTGTAATTGTGGCCCATCCGTCCCCAAACGAATGACATTCAGTACTGTAAACGGTCAAGTATTAAATTGATTTCAATAATCAATTTCATTTACTGAAACTTTCAATGTACACCAATTGGCTTAATATCCAGGGTTGAAGTGAATGTTCGATTTATGTAATGGGATGAAGGGTTCCGGTTCTATCACTTGCAATATTTGGTACAATTCATGACTATTCGATGCTTCTGTGGTTAATACTAAATCACAGTGGGATGTCCAATAGAAAACTGTGAATCAATCCGATCAACTCGATGGGGGTGCAAAATGCCAATTAAGGGGTTTTTAGTATCAATTACATGATATATACCTCTATCGTTTCATTTCTCGGATTTTCACCCATCCATAAAAATACTCAATTCAATTCTATGCAGGTGCATTAATTTACTTTTATAACAGATCTACCTCATATTCAATGGACATTGTTGTATGGATTAAATTCAAATACCAGCAACATACACTCTGTATACATCATTAATGTGAAAAATCCATAAGAGAAAAACAATGGTAACTCTAAATCGGAGTATTGTGAAACTTTGATGCTCATTTATTGTTCATTCGTTTCGGGAATTATAAATTATGATCTTCTCAATTCAACATTTTAATGAACTACAACCAACTTGATTGTAAACTCAGTGTGAATCAAGTACAGGACAAAAATAAAAATAAAGTGTACAACACTAATAATTGAAATAATTGGTTATTAAATCATATTGGTAATCTTCATTCCCCCTTAATTTCATTGACAATTTTATGATCTTTCGTGTCAACCATCTAATACATTTATCATTTAGCCACATTTTTTATTCCATCTTTATTTATAACGTTGTAAACTGTTTCAATACAATAAAAACTGTGAGGGTGAATTTGCAAGTGGTACAAATTTTTTTATACCCGATATTCAAGAGTGTTTGGTCTTCGGTATATTAGCCAACATCAGGATCAGAAAATTTTAGTAAAACAGTCCAAAAAAGACACAAGAGAGAAACGACAATGAAACAATGATTGCATTTTCATAGTGCAGCATCTGTCCCGTTTGATGCCAAAAAAAAATGGATTAATAATTCAGTTTTCGATGTAACAAAATTTTCCATTCTATCGTTCTGTTTTTACTCCTCGCCCAATGTTATAAAAAAGTCATTAAATTCTATTCTACATTATGCATTGAACGGTTACTTTTATGGTGATGATGTATTTGCCTTTTCCATCATATTGTAGTGATGTTATACCTTCAAATGAATAAAGTCAGTGACTATATACATGGGAAACAATAAGTTATCCGTCATACATTGTGGTTTTAGATGAAAATTATTGATAATTTATACCATATCGACATTCTTTGTCAAGTATAAAGTGTAGAAGGAAAAAAAATTCATTTTATAACTCTCATATCTTGAATGGCATATCGTATACCAACGAGAAAATAAATGAAAGCCAATTTTCCGTGACCTAAAACTGGAATATTTAATATAGAGTATATGTAATGTATAGAATTTAATGAAGATGAATGACATCTCCATCATAACAGTGTTTACCTTTAATTTCATATGTGTAAACAGGCCAAATGAAATTATTATAGCGTCAATGTATCACCGAAAATCATTTCAGAAATATGTAAACAATTTTGCAGAAAACCCAACGAAGAAAATATGAGAAAGAAGACTAAAATCAAATTTAAATGGCAATTAAAAGAGTCATTATACTTCCCACACACATAACTGGATCACATTATGTTCCTATTCAACTAATTTTATGTCGAACATCAAAAGACTATTAAAAATTAGATAATAATTTGACTTATGAAACATATTGTGTCGAAATTAGTAAATGATTTCCTTAGAATCCAAATGAATTTTAATTTGTGAGAAACATTCGACCAGTTGAGAAAAACACTACTGTGAACATAACCAAATAATTGTCGGTGTTGTTCTTTGTGAAATTCGATATCAAATTAAAGGCGTCAATTCATTGAACAGGAGTTAGGGATTTTCATTAAACAACTAACCGACGTTATTTGTGGTTTTAGATGACACTTTTATACCCTAAAACTGTTACAGTTCAACACTCATCAGTGTATCACTCCAATAGGTTAGAGTATCTAATTTTTATTTTAGAAAATAATGTAATTTATGATTTGTTTGTTATGCATTCATAAAGTAAGTAAATTATTTAAAAATGACACGATAGGCGGACACAATTCATATCAAAATTCCTAATAATTTCTTCCTCTATCATGTTCCAATTTATGTTGTTAGTCAACGAGTGATCTAATACACAACGATTGCCGAAAAAAAATTCAGATTTTTGTGGATTGATTTCATAATTAGGTAAGTCAGTGAAGAGTGAAATCAGGATTTCAATGAATACATCATAGAAATGGGACAAAATAAAATTGCTATCTTGAATGTCATTCAATATGCTAACGTAATCACCACAAAAGAAAGACACTGAAAATATGATGGATTACGGAATAGATTAATATCGAAGATACCCTTGGACTTGGTTCTGTACTGCTAAAAATTGATATTCTCTTGGTTACCTAAAATAACAGACGGATTACATTACACACCGTTGCTAATTTATTCAATCCATAGATTCGTTTCAGCCACCATAAACCCTCTCTCCCATTCAATTCAATCGCCTAACAGCATGATATAATTGAGCAAAAAAGCCAATTAATAACTCAAACTCCTGTATATTGTCATTCTTCACATTCATTTATGTTTAATGTTTAAAATTTATAAATCATCTTAATTATCACCAGAGTTATTAACGAATCGAAGTATCATTATTACGCCTGTGTATCGTTAACGACTAATGAAAATCACTGTAAATTATTATTTCGTTATTTTTCGGTTGAAAACTTTTCGTATACAATGTTGACTCATTGAAAAGTTTTATGGAAAATTTGGTTTTTCTCTTACTTTTTTCCTGGTGAGTCGAGTAGAAAACTCCTTTTGGTTGATTGCCGATAGCATTGTTTTCAGACCTACAGAACCGTTTCTGTATTAATCATCAAATTCATATAGTAGAAGGATAAAACATTTAAATAATATGTCAGTGCTGAAGGGATGAAGAGACACTTAAATAATGAGTCATTTAAAATAAATCCCTACAGATGAACAGTCTCAATATTGCCAATGATACGATCAAAACCAATGAAAATGTATTCTTGTGAAAATATTCCATCACCATCTTTAAGATGGAGAACTTTATTTCATATAATTTGTTTCTAAGTACATTTTAATATTAAAACAGTATTTTAATGAGATAATTTACAAAATCTATTGTATTTAAATGTTTGTTATAAACGTGGAGTGTTTTAAAATAACGTTAAATAAATGTTCTGTTAGCCATGTAAAAGCATATGTAATGTAATTAAGTATTTTCATATGTTCATTTTCTCATGTTAAATAAATTATTATGATTATGCTAATAAGGGATTCTGAGTATGTGATATATATTCATTTATTTAATGTTTCCAACCGTTAAAAATTTTGAATGAATTTCTTTTTTGATAATTTGTAATGGGTGTTCACTAAGAGTTCATCATATAGTGAATTGTAAGAAAAAAGTTTTTCTCTTTATTTGGAAAAGAACCGAAAAATAGAATCTTTAATTCACATCCAATGGAAGAAAATAGGAAACATTATCACTCTACCGTGTAATGTTCATTAGATTCTATTATTAATAATGAGTGAATGTGGTAAAGAACACGAATAGATGAAGACGTTGCTTCATTAAAGAAAAATCTTGATAACCATGACACAGTGTCGTTCTGGAATAAAGATGTTTTTATAATTCTATATTGGATTTTCTTCCGGTTTATTCTAACCTCGGTGAAAGAGCACCAGCTCAACCACTATGCAACATGAATGAATGACGGCTAATTACAAAGGCGTGAAAATTAAAACTAAAAAAAAAAGAAATGACATATCCAAAATCATAAAATTAATGGGATGAAAATTCACGTTTGGAATTTTATACGGTGACAAAACGATATTTTATAGGACAATATAATTCCCAATACAGATGACAATTAAATGAGTCACTTTTGTAACATTCAGTTCTTTTTGTGAAATTTTATGATTTCCTTAATGGCATAAAGTTTCCTATTGCTCTTTCACTGTAATGATACCAATTAAAAACTAACCAATTTTCCCAATCTCTAGTCTATTCAGTGAATGAGAAATTTTCAACTCTACAACAACAACCATAACTCGGTCACAATTTATAATTACAGTTGGCATACTGTAATGAGAGAAAGAGTAACGGAACTGATTTAACAGCTTACATGGTAAATCAACTAATTGCTCCATGATTTTGGACTAATTAAAATTTTAACAAAAACATTTTCTATGTTACACACGTTTACTGACACATTATAATGATTGAGAGTGTGTGTGTATGGGTGTAATAGGTATTATTGACCATCAACTAGAATGACTTTCAATTAATTTATTAGACTGATCTATTAGATGGAAAATGTTCAATTTAGTATTCGTATATAATTTAATTGATTTGAGTATACTTCAGTAAATGTTGAATAATCAAAATGTTATGTTATTACCATATCTAGATACGAAAATTTCATCAATTTGTATACAAATATGATTGGCTGATCAATTATTTGGATAACAATTTTAAATCAGGCTGAGGTGGTAAATCAGTTACCATGTTTGGATTATTTTATGGTATACATTCTCATTTATAAATAATGAATAAGCTTCATCTTCTCACGTTAGCACACCAGGTCAGAAAAACATATCCAGAAATAAAATAATTCATAAATATTTTATGGAATATTGGAATCCATTTACAACAATTTTTCATGATTCATTTGATTCCAAAATATCTGTAATGGTCATAATGTAATATGTATAACATCGGCCAGCATAGAATTGAAGATGAACGGAGAAAAAAAAAATCAGAGAAATGGAAAATCCATTGCAATTCGATTGGTGAAAAAGGATATCTAAATGGATGCCTATCGAAGGTATTCGTGTTTTATTTCAACAAAAGCTTATGTATGCCATCTCTTTGGTATGAATAAAACGATGCCCATCATACAATCGACCGAGGAGGGTGGTAAAATGAAGTGGAACAATTTATTTGGCTGGTAATTTGGTAACTCGAGCAACTAATCGCAACTGAGCCATTGTTGAATGGCCATACATGAATTATGTACGAGTCAATTTCCAGCTGCTTGAATAAATAATAAAAATGGTGAGTGCGCGCGGATTATTATCAAATTGGTATGAGATATTGTATCCAGGAGTTTCTCATTTATTTTCGCTCCCCATCAGTTTAGCCATACTTGAAAGTTTTATTTTTCGGTTGCACAATTACCATACTTATTTTTTGTTTTCTCTTGATTAACATTCCATATTTCTATGAACATTCTAAAATCAGAAAATTATTTGTTTTCATGGTAGCAATGCATTCTTGTACGACGATGATTTACCTTTCCAAAGTAAGTAAGCTTTAGTTTCCATTCCATTCCCGAATTGATTGAACAAACAACATTTATTATTATTTCTATTATTTATGAATTTTTGTTATATAAAATCAACTTGAGGGTAAGTAAATTGACTGCAAACAAATGTAATTTAAGATGTTGATAACGTACCACAGACGAATCCATCTTCATTGGTAAAACAAAGAGTCTCTCCTGTCTCAGACATGATGAGGGATACTTTTGTGATAATTAGGTGGGCATTTTATAAAATGAAACCATTGTGTAATTTTAATATGCCATCATGAATATAAAACTGAATGGTTTTTGTCTCATCTCCCCATACTCCAATTTGTACGGTTTTTACTAAACTCTGAATCATTATGTGTTAAAAACCTAATTACAATCAACGCCAAATTGTTCCATTAAAAAATAAAAAGGAAAAACACAGACGCTAACTTAAAAACCGAAAAATTATTGTAAAATACTGCTGAGAGACGTGATTGTAGGAAATAAAATAAAATGAAAAAGACGAGAAAAACGTTTAATACTTGGAATCAAAATTATTCGGATCGTTGGAAAATTCATGTTTGGGAAAACGCATTCCCCGGGAAACTAAAATATTTTTGCTCCGCCTATTTTATTTAAACGATTTTGGTGAGTATGTGGTTGTCATAGGAACCGCATCGTATCAGTTGAACTCAAGTTTTTCCGCTGAGAGTAAAAAAAAAATGTAGAAAATTTCACGACATTATTTTCCAGTTATGAGTTTTATCCATAAGCAACACACAGCAAATTTATGAATAATCATAATATGAAATGGTAAACTAAACACAAAGAGATGGAAAAAATATGGAAAAACGATAATCGCCAATGATTGAGAACCGTATCCCGAGTATTAGTGATGAAAAGTACTTCGTTTCACTCGACATCACTTTGTCTAACCTTTTGGATTATCTGGCCACATAAACGGTTCTCCCTTCATCTTTCTTTTTTTTACAGAGATTACTTTCCAATTATGAGTGAAACGTTTTTCCACCAACAAAAATTACCAAACGAATTATTCAAATTCATTTTATATTGGTAGCGAATTGATATCACGTGTCCCAACTAATTCGGTCAAACACCTCTAAACTAAAACAGTGGCAAATCTAATCAATACAGTGAAATAGAAATAACAAGTCAGTTAATACAGACGTCAGTTGCGCCAAATTTCGTCTCTAATCTACCAGAAAATTAAATGAGTTTTTGGCATCGATTTAATGTTATCAATAATTTGGTTTTTTCTGAGGCAAAATATTGTATTTAACCGTGGAATATCAGCGTTGAACATTAGTACAAGGATGCCGTTAGGGATTTCTAATTTACATTGTTATGCTTATAGAATAGCTAATGTAATAACATAGAAAATAAAATTATGTAAATTATGTTACCTATTAAATGATTGGTGTGATTTGAAGAAATCAAAATATTCAAAGAAAAATGATTTAAATTGACTGTTGACAGTATATTCACAGTTTTGATATTAAACATATCCTCTGGCTGTTTATTTCAACCATGTTGGCTAAATTGTCTTCCCTTCTATCAAACACTCAATTTAAGTGATTCACCCAAAAAGGAATATAATTTTCCTTAAACACAATCCTTTTCCATTCAATTGTTTGGGCCAAAACATTCAAAACTCCCCTCTTACCAGTGTGCCGAAATACAAAATTCCTTTAGTAAATGAAAGATAAATTCATTTCACATCGTATTTAACAAACATAATACAACTATTATGTGGAAACGGAAAAGATTTTATAATTAAGTGGCAAAATATTCGTAAGGATGATCCTGTTTTTCTCTCTCTTTCTTTACTTTCAGTTCCCTATTTGTCACTAAAATTGCCTTGTTGTAATATCAAATGGAAAAATGATCGAAATAATGAAAAATCAGTAAACGACCAAACAATGTCGTTTGGTATTACGCGTGCATGCGGATAAAAATTAAGTCGAGTGTGAAATTTTAAATTTTTTGGTCCTCAATTTTCCTGTATTTTATTGCTGAACAAAAACATTCAATTATGTGAAACGAATTTGTTAATCGGATTTAGCAATAACAACAATTATAATAAATACGTGAACCGTATAGAAGTCCAATGGAACTTTATATTCGATTAATTTGAATTTGATGTGAGTGGTACAGAGTATGAGTTAACTGGAGGCCAGCCGATATTGTACAAATGACAGACATCACCTTTTTCGATTTACGTTCATTAAAATAAAGGTGATTTTGTTTATTCAGCAATAGCACATCTTAAAGGAATAGACATAACATTAGATGATGTCAAATCAAATGGTGAACAATTAACACTTAAAACGAGGGATCAAAAGTTTCCAATTTAGATTTGATTTAATAGAATACAGAAAAGAGAAGTTTAAAAAAAAAATCGCAATGAGATGAAGGATCTCATGTATCCTTCAGGAGATAACAGGAAACAAATACGAATGTTTTGAGTAAAACGGATCAACTTTGCATCATCCATTCGTGTCCCATTTAACAGAGCCTTAGGATATCTTTTACCAATATTTTCCATGTAGTTTTCCATTAATGGATTATAAAATAGACACAGAAAGTTGAATAAAAAAAAAAACATTTAAAACGACTCATCGACAACTGTGAGGGATTGAAAAACATTTTTCCTGAGTGCAATTCACATCTTCAATGATTTTCATTTGCTCTCTCTTTTTTATTTCCATTTGATTCAGTATCTCAGTATCATTTTGGTGAGAAGAAGTTTTATTCCGAGTTTTTTCTTGTTCCATTTCGCTTGAATCTTTTAGTTTTGCGGGGAAAATGCGAAAAAAAAAAGAAAAGAAAATTCCTTTTAAGTGAAAATCATATGATTAAATGGTTTGCATACGAAATGCTACAAGGATCAATTTAACCAACTAAATTATTCATTTTGTATGCATTTAAATGGATTTTACAAAACTACATGACTATAAAAAAATAGAATGTATCCTGTATCCTATACCCCTTTATGTAGTGTGTTGATTCTAACAGAGTTATGTATGATATCAGAAAAACTGTGTTAGCCACACTCTATTGAGTGCTGTGAATATTTAAAGATTTCCCAGGCAATTCTATGAGTCTTGTATTGGATGGTAACTAAATGAATTATGTCAAAGTGGCGGAATGAATTGAATTTATTGTGTATTACAATTTTAAAATTAAACGAACCGGGCCCCAGATAAAGAGGTAGAACAGCAAAAAAAAAAACATTTTCAGGAGAAAGAATTAAACTTTTTGCAGCGTTGGGTTATGTGCGTTTTTCTTCTGCCTTGTCCTTTTAATGGATTACAAATTGAATAAAGGATTAAGTAATTGATTTTAAAATGAGATGAAAGAAAACAAAAAAAGGAGAAGATTGGATGGAGTAAAGAACTGTGTGCTAATGACAAAATATATGAAACATAATAAGAATAAATTAGAATCTGTTATTAGTTAGAAACTGTGGAAATTTAATTGAAATGTTCTGCTATAAGCCGTTACATCAATGATTTAATGTGTCGCCTATAATTGTTTTGGGAAATTTCTAATGGCAGTGAACCAGAAGAGATTTTACAATTGACAATAACCATTTAGTTATCGTTTAATGTATCACATTAAATTGGTAATCGATAAAGATGATGATCATTTAATATGATTTTCGATATAAAATCTGGTCAATTTGATAATTTATAATCGATTTTGTATTCCACAATCAAATATAATCGTTAACTTATGGTGTATAATCGAATTTATTGGCAAATGTAATGCATATAATAGGAAATAGATGTTGGCTAATATCATCAATGCCATATGGTCAGATAAATAAATCGAAATGGTCATAAAATTGGTTCCTAATATGAAATTCTGTACATCATTTGAACCTTCATACATAAATGCAACGAATCGTTATCAGACTGAAATTGATTAGATTGGTAAAATCCAGTGGCAATACGATGATCATCTAACGTGTAGTTGATTCCTTGGCCATCTACATTGAGCACTAGAGGTTTTCTATTAATAATTGATGACCCCTAGCATTCGGATGTGATTTTAAGTAGCTCTAAGTGTTCAACTGTTGGGGAGGTGATATGCAATCAATGCTACTTGGCCATTTGGTAAGTTATATCTCTTTACGTTCTCAAATACGCAATACGATTAAATCGTTTCTCTTCCATCTAAATGTCATTAAAACTAATCTGTTTGACTCTCAAAATTGATTTCAGAATTCCCAATTTCAATTTTCATTTGTATGACAAACAAGAAAGATTTAGTTATGTTTTTCTTTTATTTTATTTTAAGTATCAAATCCTAAATATTCGTATAGTTAACCGAATAGTCAATGATGAGTGTATGTGTGTGAAAATGAGCATATGAGACCCAATTTATTGAAATCAGTCTTTTCTGTTAACGATTATGGGGTGAAATTTATATACTAATCACATCAATTTTCACACCCCTAAAATATTGGTGTCTTCATTGTCATTCAACTCGGTAGAATTCAGTACAATAATAATTGATTGTCTCATCGTTCACACTCACTCTTTTTACTATGGCACACTCTTCTTATATCTGTTCCTTGTCGGCTCAAGGAAGTAAAAGACTACGTGAAATAAAAAAAAATTCAGAATTTAGAATAAAAATAAAAATGAGATTTATGTTCTTTTAAATCCTTCGGTTGAGTGCATTAAGTTAAATTTGATTTTAAAATAATATGATTATAGTCTTAGCATAATATTTTATTGGTAAAATGGTTTCAATCAAAAGATTAAGCCTCAGGAATTCATTGAATTGTTTGTTACTGTCTGTTTATTTCGTAAATATTTATGTGTGGTTTTTGAATGCACTTAATTAATAATTCCATTATAAATGAATTGAGATTTATATTTGATTCTGTTATACGAAAAATGGGAATACTGTTAATGAATCGCTAACAAATTATAATAACGCTAACAGGTAATTGTTCAGTTAATTAGACGCATAAATAATAATAACATTTTGTGTAGATGGATATTACACTTTTCTGCGGTTAAACGAATTGGAATCCAAATGAATATTCAACTAATTTATAATTAAGGCGGTAAGAGTGCTCCACTCAAGATGCATGAAAATTTTGTTGGAAAAATACAAGAAAATGGCACTGAGAGATGAATGGTGGATTTGTGGTGGGACGATGGATAATGGAAACCAATGCAATAGGTAATTAACATGTCTGACAAATTATCTCTTAAACTCCAAGGGATGTAAAGCAATTAAAGTAAAATACCCGTTCGGTATTCTCTACTCATTCCTCGTTGTACAATAGAACACTTATGTATTAAGTTGATTCAAATGTTTTTTTTGGCAACATAAAATGACTTCTGTATGTGCGGTTGATGGAGAAAAATTACAGAAACGGAACGGTTAAATAAATGAAGAGAAAATACTTGGTTTTTATCCTAAGAATCACATAAAAGTCATTAGAACTTGAATACCCCTTGTGGAGTATTTTTCATACCAAAGACCACTTTAACAACAACAACGAAAAAATAGAACTTTTTCCTTTTGTACTTTGATGAATTTTTCCAAGGGAAAATTTTCGGTTAAAGAAATACACGATCCACCCATACTCAAACCATAATATACAGGATAAATATAAATTGGTTGGCAAAGAATAAACGAATGCGGTTTAGATTCATTACAATGGTAACAATCTACAGTGATGTTACTACTGGTGAATGGTTTAAGTTTTCTATTACCAACCAAATATTTTGCATTATTTAGACATAGTAAATGTCTAAGAGTATTATAAAAAGCAGGTGAATATGTTAACATCATCTATATTTTTATTAGAACTTGTTCTAATATTCATGTAAAAATTTATACTCACCAAAACGACATTTAACTAAAAAAGGAAAAGAAATGAGACAGAAAACAGTTAGGAGAGACAGAGTCAGTTAGAATTCTCATTATGTTTCAATATGAATGTTGGTTATCCAAATACTTTTTGAATGCACTTTAGTATTCATGGAAACTCTCACGGGAACACTATTCAACTTAAATAAATATGTGTGTTAGTCTCTCAGTTTCATGATTACACACTAAACAGAAGAGGGTAGTAACATTACGAGGTTAACATGGGAGGCAATTTCATTTTTCCTTTTTTTTTGTTTTGGATCAAAGCATTGAACAAAAAGAAAGAGATTCACTATGAAAAATGTTTCAATATACCAAAGGACACACGTTCAGAGATTTCCCATCTATTAATTTCCATTGCAATTTGAGGTACTATTTCTATCCGTAGATGAACGGAAGACGATTCAAAGTTAAATATGTTTTATCCAAACAATACAAGAAAATGGAAAATTTCAGCGGTGAATTGGTATAATTACATTAATTTGTTCTTGTCATTTCATTTTAACCGAAAACTATAGTACATCGGTAACGATTGTACTGTATCGTCGTTGGAATAGTAAATCGGAAGACGATGAGATAAATAAATGGATATCAACTACTCGATTATAATAAAAATTAATGGTGTAACAGTAAATTATTTTAATTGCAATCAACTACCTGTTCGATCATAATCTATTATATTACGGTTTAATACGATCCATATCATTTAATGCAGTTAATTACATCGATTATAATAATTTATGAAGGATGAGATTACATAATATTTGGTTACACGTTTTATAATTTATGCTTTTTTATGTGATTTTGATTACAATATTATTTAGTTGGATGAATTTTTATATTTTAAATGGTATACAACGTATTAACCGTAATTTGGTTTCATTAAATATTATTGTATAATACATTATATTTAAGGATCTGGTGGATTAATGCCAATTAAAAATTTAATATTCAATGTTTTATGAATTATTTTTGGTTTCATATTAAATCTCTGGTGTGTCATTGAACCATATGGCATTAAAATTCAAATTCATCATTCTGTTGGAATGTACAGAGTAGCCCAAGAGACTAACAGTTACATAGAAAGGTTCATGGTTTTCTTGGTGTTCAATGTCCATACTTGTCGTATCTAATAATTTATTGATAATAACAATGGAACAATAATGAATTGAATGTATACATTATTGAAGGTGAAATGAACCCCTCAATAATAACGGATAGATGATGAACAATAAATGTTTCATGTACCCCAATTTGTTCGAAACATTAAAACACATTAATTACGCTAAAATGTCACAAAAATTTCATCTTATGCATAATCAAATTAACCAAATTGTATATGTTACACATAATCCAGTAATGAGTATCACATGTTGTTACGATAAAAGTCAACCACCAACACCATTAATTTACTTGCTTTCTCTTTCCCCTATTTTGCAGTAATCGTACATCTTTATATAATCATTGAGTGAATAAGACTGTTGCTCTGTATGGTTGTATCATCTTTAAACTCATTCACATGATTAAGCCTATAATTCATTCATCACCAATAATTGTTTCTTCCAATTTTAACATCTTTACCTTAGCTGAAAGTAACTGCTCGAAAATGAATGCGTCACACGATGAAATTAATACTCTAGCTAATGACAGTTTTAAGAGTTGGAAAGTATTAAATGGTGTGATGTCTTTAATAGCCCTCCAAAACCAAACAGATTTTATATCGTAGTCTCAACATGAAATGATTAAAATTAAATGTCTTCACTCATCATAATCTGTTTGGCAGAACAAATCGTTTATATCAATGAAGGTAGAACTCCATAAATTCTTTTTTGGGTTAATAACAAGAAGAATAATATTTGCTCTTTGCCATCTGAAAACAATAAATTTATATTTTTTTTATTTTAAACTAAAGAAATTTAACCATTTCACCATAAGTAACATCTCAATTTAAAAAAGAGCAAAAAAACCAAAAAATCCTTTAACAATTCTATGACAGTTTTCTCATCTTAAAATTTAGTAGCCACCTAATCCATTGGTTCACAGAACAAGACAGGAAGTTTACCATATAATCAAAACTTCCATATTTCGTTGAAATCAAATTGACACTGATGTTATTAAACTTAATGACGTGCGAATTAGTGATGATTTTACTGTTGAAAATTATTCGCCATATAATTTGTGTATCTTTTGCCATGTAAAATTTATAAATTCTATAATGGATTGTTGATTTATTAATTAGTTAAATGTGTTACACTAAATGGAAATAATATTTTTTTTCGGGTTTTATTAAACATTCTATGGAAATGAATATTTCTAATCATTGATTAACGCGCGTTGTGGTATATTGTTCAGCCACATAATTTCATCAGTAGTGATTTGCGTTTACGCCCATTCAATTTTCTGTAATTAGGAAAAAAAAAATTTAATTTAGCAACTCTTCAACGATACTGCCACCCATATGACACATAATTACAGCAACCGTTTATTTGAATACAACTCAGTTTAAACAAAACCAACAATAAAAAAGAGATTCAACTTATAATTTATTTATACGTGAAACTGTGAAACCAATTTATTTGCAAAAGCCATTTATACAGTGATTCTATGGTATTTTATGAAAATAAATATCAACACATATCAATCCATATTTATGTTCTTGATGTCTCTGTGTATAGACGGATGATGACGGTGATAGTTGTGAACAATTTAATTTCATAGCAGATAATATGACAAACAATTTATATCAAAATTCTATACAATTGTACGTATTAATGAGATCTGGTGTTGTCCTGAATGGTTGGGGAGTCAATCCAAATTTTGCCTTGATCCTAATATCGGAGAAAGTGAGTTAACACCACCCGTAATAATTTCCCGTCTAAACAGCAACTAGAATGAAAATGTGTACGTCTTTACGTTTCGTTTGACATAAATAGGGCCCTCTGGGACCATTCAACGGTTGTTATATGCACACTTTTTATTCAGATATCACATGATAGGACTTATATGGAATATAATCGTTTTGCAATTTTCCATCCTCATATGTTGTCTCATATTTATTTTCTTCTTTTTTTGGTTGTTGTTCCCACTTTCACCTATCATCTTTATCTCCATTGTATGGCTATATCCTTATAGACTGTTTCATTCGCATGAATGATATCGAATCCATGCAAACGATTATTTTTCCCAAAATTCATTCATATTTATGAGTTGTTCTCAAATTTTTGAAGTGAAATCATCGTTGGCGTTATTGAGAACACGAGACGCACCATAAACGATTTTCATAAATGCCATGTAAAAAGCCTAATGGACCCAAATTGTATTAAATCATTTGTCAACATCTTTAGTTCATACGTCGTACTGTGTATGAGAGCCAAGGGAGGATCACCGTTTTTTTTTTTAATAGGAATTTTCAAAGTGAAAATTTCCATTTATCGATCAATTCTAACTGGATGACAATCACGCAATTTTCTTTCATTTTCATGTGTTTACGAGATTTCCTTTTTTTTTATTTTGGTCCCCACATAAACGAGTGGTATGGAAACAAAGAGAGAAATACGAACTCTTAAATAGTAATGATGAGCCCTTCAGATTATGAAAAAGGGATTTTACGGGCTGTTCACAAATAAATAGCGTGTATACATTTAATGATATGAATAAAAGCAATTAATAATGACAAATGAATGAATTTTGTATTACCACCAGGATGTGATTGTTTGAAGTACACCGACTGGTAGTATGGTAATAATACGTTGGTAACCATTTCATTTGGTAATGGTCCAAGGCATTAGTCTGTTTGGCGTCTTTTGATGTTGCTACTTTAGATATTCTTATTCTTTATACCAAATCAAAAAAAAAAATTGAGAGAAATAAGACATGATACACTAATTGGCCACATATGAAGTGCTCTCAATTTAACTGTAATATAACTCAATTAACGGCATAAAAAGATGAATAAATATTTGTTTTCTTCTGTTTTATATATTTTGTTTTGCGTAAATTAATTTATGATTGCGAAAATCTTTTATTTTTCCATAAATTTTTCGTTAATTAATTTATTTTACAAATTCATTAATTTACAATTTAGTTTAAAGATTAAGTGTAAGTCAACGATTTTATTTTTATTTTTTTACTTTTTGGCATAACAGCGGAATCCGAAAAGAAATAAAAATGAACTGAAAATTTTATCTCAATCTCGTAGATTTATAATTACAATTTGGGCGTATTAAAAGAATTGATGAAATTCACCCAAGTCACTTATTAATGATGCGTTGATTGAATTCGTTGAAAATAAATGTAAATTTCATTTAAATCAACGGCTACCACTAATTTACATAATTTCTCATATAATTCGTTAATAATTAAACTTTTAAATTTTTCTTTATTTTATGTAAAATACTTTAGAATCTCTATTTTGCACATTTAAAATAAAATTTTTAATTAATCGGTTGTTCATCAAAGACTTAAACATATTAAATGAATATCAAATAATATTTTTAGTTGAGTTGTTGAACTTAAAACATATTTACATTCTACAAGTAATGCCAATTAATTGGCATTTTATTATGTCTTTTTGGTCAGTTCCAAGCATTTGAATTGATATTGCCACTTTAATAGTATTCCCGTACTTTTCCAATGCGTCTCTCTATTCCATTTTTATCTTTGGTTTTCATTCATACGTTTGATTTTCGATTTTTCTACATGGAGCTCGCGTAATAGAGAGAAAGAAAAAAAAAGAAAAGTTTTGTTTTTTTTGTTTGTTGACCACAATCCCCTGGATCATTCAATCGTCACTATTAGTCGCCGCTGCCGTCGTCATTTATGAATGCGAATGGCTGAGATGGTGGGCATTTAGCGGATGAAAGTATGGTCCATATGGGGGATATGGAACCGTGTGTGGATATAATATACTGCTGGCATATGAACCGGGACCAAATGAACCGCCAGATGATGGTGGTGGCACCGTTGGACTATTCACATCCATACCAGGATTTTGTTTTTTCCATTTTGTCCGTCGGTTTTGGAACCAAATTTTCACCTATTTGTTATCAATTAAATGGAAATAATAAACATTTGCCATGAGAATGGGTTAATTGAATTTGAATTTATCGATTATTTACCTGAGTCTCGGTTAGGCTCAAACTTAAAGCCAAGTTCAGTCTCTCGCATACTGACAGATATCGAGTCGTTTTGAATTTATTCTCCAATGAAACTAACTGTTCGTATGTAAATGCAGTCCTTGCTCTGTGAACAGAAACATTTATTAATAAAATCTTAAACAATTAAATCGATTAATTGGTTTTACCTTCTAGGTTTTGAGCTATTGCCTTGTGATTTTCCATCGGAGCTACCTCTAGACGTTCCCCTAGAACCACCCTTCTTTGAATCTGATTCACTAGCATGATCATCAATATCACTACCCGTTCCATCATCACACATCATATCCTCTTGATCCATATCAGTACAATCATTGCCTGTAAAAACAATAGAAGAATAAAATCAATTTAATTCCCCATTTGATTCGATTAATATAAATGAAGATTAGAGAATGTGAAACGGTGATTAACACAACGAAATCGATACCATAAACAGAAACCACAAAATAACTGTGATTTGTGGGGTCAATTACAAAATCTTCTAGTTTAGGTATGATGACAACGATGGTTTCCATCTCACATGATGAAGGTGTAAATTCCTCAAAATAGAATCGCATAAATCACCATAAATTCACATGTGATGCACATTCGAGTGTCGATTTGTTAAAATCAATTCAAAGCATAGGCTTAAAGGATCAAATCTAAACCCCCACATCATCAGTAACACAGTAGCAATGGGTGGCAATACACATAACACTTGTATATGTGCGGTTTATGTGTAAACGGGTTTCCCATCAACATTAACTGTTATTGCTATCGATGTACTACTCTTGTTAAGCAAAACCACACAATCAATGTACTGTGTCCACTTTTCCATGTCCGCTATGTAAATTCATTTAAACAAAATTCGCACAATTCATTAGCGACCATCTCAATTGATATTGGAATCGAGTGTAGTTTACACCAATCAATTACAATCGCTTAACTATTTTAAACAGGTAATTCACACTATTTTTAGTTTACAATACTCCACATAAGTAGACATTTTGTGGTTCTTGAATTTTAATTATAACACAACTGAAATCGATTTTAAATTTTGTCAAAATAGTCTTATTTACAATCTATTGGTAGACGAAATATTAACAATAAAGAACCAAACGATGTTTCCAATGTTGAATACACTTTCAAAATGTTTATGTAATAAAATCCTATGATTATTTACGGTTTGATGATTTCACCGACCATTTAGTCAACTTAGCGGAAAAATCAAAAACTTCTTCTCAATTTCTTTGGGGCTATTCCCCGTGTATTACTAAGCAATTGTAGCAATAAAAGGGTTACAGTATTTGTAAACTTTTCGCCATTTCTGTAATATAAATGGGGAGTTGAACGAAAATTTGTGATTCACTAAACAACCAAAATTTAATGGTTATCCATAAACCGTGTTCGCAAGTAAGAAAATACCTCATCAGTGGTAGCATTATGGGTATTTATTACATAGAAAAACCATTCTAGTACACTGTTAACTGACTCTCAATGTCATCTGAATGTTGTAAAAGGATTAATTTCAAATCAATTTAATGTCACCGTCTTGTAGACAAACGTATTTACAAAATGTTATTTTTAATCACTTTAATACCACGCGAATTATTCACAGACAAATTAAATAATCTCAACGTGAATGAAATTTCAAAAGGATTTAGATAAATTAATGGATGAGTTTTCCTTGGAAAACCGAATCCCGTCGGATGTAAATTCGATATTAAAATAATTAGCGACAAGAGAACGACAATTTTGATCGTTTTGACACTGTTAATGGCCGCTCTATAATCACTTTTCCATCAATTGTAACCGTAAATCTATTAAACATATTTCGATTTTATCCAATTGAAATTCAATTTTCCATTTGGTTCACATAAAAAATTCAACATTCGTTTTGTGTTCTGGGTTTTTTTCTCATCGGCAATATTTGTGAATCCAATTTGTACAAATTGATTTCAATTGGAAATGCGTCATGATTGATGTAGCCATTTGAATGTTTTGTGAATTGGTTTTATATTTCGCTGGTTGTTATTTTCTTCGTCAATTTGGTGGTGGGTGAGCATAGATGCAAATAGACCCATGATTGCAAGCAGACAACAATTTAAACGTTTTCCAATTATCTCGTCAAATCACTATTCCCCACCGTCATTGACTTACGCAAATTTACCAATTCTATCCATTCTCTTTTTTTTTTACAAACTACACTCATGTTTTTCACTTAAAAATTTACAACATTCACGAAAAAAAGAATCAAATATCCAATAGACTAATCGTTGTTTGGACTACCATTAACAAGAATGAAAAATACATAAACTTATTGATTTTTACCTGAATGAGATTCACTGTTTTCTTCATCCATACGTTCATTTAATTCATCACGATCATATGCACCATTCCAATGCATTGACATTCCATATTTCGATTGTTTACCAGTAAATTTATTTGGATCTAAGATATTCTCCACAGAAAATGTTAATTTCCGTTGTGATTCCTTATTATCTGGTTTCATTGATACACCACGCGTTAAGTCCACAGGACACACCTATAGATTGATAAATTTTGATTAGAAGTTGTTATCATTGTATGTTGTAGTCGAGATGAACTTACAGCTGATGTTGATTGGGAAGACACTTCATCATCATCATTACCATCTACCACCAGTTCCTCACTGGTATCACTTCGTGCATAATTCGATGCGAGTCCACCTAATTGAATTCGAAAACCAAAATCCGATAGATCTTTACCCGTTGCCATTGAACGTGCTAATTTAAATCGTTCTAATTCCAATTCAGACGGATGCACTAAATTTGGATATTTAATTGGAAAATGTGGATGTGGTTGAATCGGATGAATATGATGATGTTGGAGTGCTTGTGCTGCCAGATGATTCGCCATTAGAGGTAATTCATTAGTCATCGCACATAATTTCGATACAGATGATTCGGGTACTGTTTGATTTGTTGATGGTGTCTTATTCGATTGATTAGTTTCATCCGACGGACTTAGTCTACTTATACTATGATCCGTAAGTGCTCGTAAACGTTCAATTGAATATTTTCCACTATCATCTAAATCACTACCTAAATCATTTTGATATGTATTCACTTTATTTTTACTATCACCATCATCTCGTTCTGTAACTGTATCATTTAATCCTTTACCATTTAATCGTTGATTACATTCATTTTGTTTTGTACGATCCATTTTACCAGAATCCAATTTATTATTAAATTTTGTATCACTAGTTGGACCAAAACTATTATTATTATTATTCACTGATATTGTATTATTGTTATTGCATTGTTTTATCACTGGTTCAGGTGAATTTGGTTCGGTTTGTACCGAATTTGAATTTGGTGAATGCATCATTACCATCTTAATCTTAATCACTTAGTTAATCCTTTATTGAAAATAATTTAAAATATTTCACTTTATTTATTTCCGTTTAAATTGCACAAAATTTGAATTGAGATCAATTATTGTTTCGCTTATGAAAACATTTTCCAATGAGAACTAATTCCCCGTAAATGCACTACGACCGAAAATCAGAAGGAATCGATCAGTTGAAAAATTGAAATGCGACGAAATGAAAACACAAACTGTTTGGTTTGAAATCAGTTGAAAGACTAATATGAATTTCGGTAACCGTATGGTTGATATGCCTATGAGGTTGATGTCAGAGAAACGATTATATCCATCCGGATACCATTCAGATGAAAACGCTCTGTATATTTGACTGTACAGTGTACACTGACTATACCAAGTGATTGTATAGGGATAAACGGCAGACGCCAGGGAATCGTCAAGTAACTACCGTATGATATTTTCTATGGTTGGATGTTTATGCTGTAAATGGTGCAAACCATTTAATTCGATCTATACACAACCACTTTCCGATTCGATAGAAAATCGGAGGGTGCTAAGGGCTCTAACCAGTATCAAAAGAAGTGTGTATTGTAAAATGGTATAATAATTACTCGTTTGCTTGTTTGTATTAGCTGAATGGAAAATTTCTTTTTCTGTTGATTTTTGTTTTTACCACTGATTGAAGTGCACACAGAAAATATGAAAATGGGAAATACAATTTTCTCCGCTTACGAGTTACTGGTACAGATCAAAATTCTATTACTTGGGGTTGGGAATCAACTGTTATTTAATACAAAACGGGAGAAAAGTATAAAATACATACGAAGGAAAAACTTGGCTGGTTTATTATTGTTCCGTTTGCTATAGAGAACAGATTTTGTGGTGTTTTAACTCACAGGAAAATATGCTGCTAATACTCCGCCCAAATGTATATTTAAATGTTTTTGGGTGTTATAATGAACATTTTATATTGAAAGAATACTGACAGCTTTCCACATTTTATTTTTATATCAATCTGTAGAGTGATTTCTTCTCAATTTGATGCTTGATACGCAAATCTGCTGAATTAAAAAAAAAACAACGAAACAAGTGAATTCAAATACTCTGAGCATTTTAGTTGAGATTTTATGTGAGGACGTATACACACATACACATCATTTATGTTTTTCGATCAATGCAATTTTTTTTAGTGTACTGGAACTGTTATCAGTTCAAATCCATGCATGGATCAGTTGCGGCATTAGATTCGATAGGCAGAAGTTTAAACTAAGTGAGACCTCCAATTACGGAAACATTTATGGTCGATAGATAACGTAGAAGTACTGATAGTCGCCCCATCGATTGTTAAGTGCTTTCTCATTTTTTTTTGCTGTTCCTGTTAAACGAGAACTGCCATACTCTTGATAACTGACATTTAATGTGTTCCAAATTGGAAGTAAATGTGCCATTGGTTACCATCCAATAGATATGGCGATTTAGAAAAGATTTGTTTTTCCATTCACTCACTTTCATGTCGAAAGAAGAGAATTTTGGTTTTTTGTCAGCACCAAGGAATGAGGGATTACATGGACTAAATGTTCAGTCGACCAGCCACAGACTATCATGGTCAAGTAAATGGATGGTACTTACTGTTTGTTTCATATTTACATTACATCAACTATGATGAAAGAAAATCATCGTTTGGCCCGATGGACCGAATCTTCTGCGAAACTAAATTTTTCCTATGAAAATTAATTCCTTCGACTATAATGCATTTAACTGGTTTTCAATACATTTCATAATTGATAGAAGTTCATATTAGTAATTAAGATTTTGGCAATTTAAACAATGAACTTAATGGATGACCTTTCGTATGTTATTCCCTAATGTCTAAACAATGTTGTGTGATACCATTTTGGGTGATTTTAGGAAATTTTTGGTTTCATTTTAGAGTGTATGAGAACACCATATAAACCGATTAAAAATTTTCCTTTCATTTCTATGTACCATTATGTTCCACTGAATTGGTCTCTTTGAATAAGTAATTTACAAATACTTAAGAAAATGGCAATTAATTACCATTTTACAAAATGACAATGAAAAGTAAATTTTCAGTTGAACAAAACAATAGAAATCACATCTAAATGGTTCACTTAAATTTAAGTGGAAAATCCATTTTCATTTTCTATGTAGCAATAAGGTAATTGCTTGTGGGTATAAAGAATTATTTTTAATAAAAACAAATAGAAAACGTTATATATTTAAAGTGTTAATTGCTATAAATACTTTCATAATTGTATTTTACTCCAAGGACTCTCCCCAATAAAATAAAGAAAAAGAAATAAAGAAAATAAAATGTTGAAGAGTAAATGATATCAAATAAAAATGGATGAGAATCAACTTAAACTGTACCAAATGAATATCTTGAGAAAAATGGCTTTTATGTTCATTTATTTTATTCATTTTTGCGCATACAGTCTTAATGTGAAAATAAAAAAGAAAAAACTACTGTTACATATTTAAATTGGTGTATCGGGAAAACATAAACGACCATAATCAATTGGGCATCTCATGATATGATTCACGTTGTACATAAAACCACCTCGAATAGGAAGAAATTAGTTGAATACGTTTAAACGTCCTTAAACATTGAGCGAGATCCTTTATTGCTATAAGAAGGAGATTATGGAATCAATGTGTATAATTGGCCACTCCCTTGTGCGCAACCAATCGTAACAAGGAGAAATTTTATACACATTCCAGCCAGTATTCGGTACTTGTTTCTTTTATTGGGAATCCGTCTACCCTCTAACATGTTCACAAGTATACTGCCACCGCAATCTTATTCGATTACATCGTATTTCCAAATCCATTGCATTTTCCACATCCGTTTAACACTAAAGATTGTTCAACAAACTTTTACTACATTGAATGGCGTTTATATTTCGCCTTATAGCTTGAAGTGTATCAACGTATGTGAACTCTTATGCTCTACAATTGTAAATCACATATTCAAGTAGAAATTTTTCATTTTTTTTTTTTTTGGTGGAAATGAATTTTTAAACGATTTTCCATTCTCTCTCTCTTGATCTAGTTAGGAAGAAGATTTAACAACGAAACACATTTTAAAACATCTCGTTTTTGTATGTTTAATGGTAGTCTAACAAACATTTTGTTATAACATCGTCGTGTTGTTGTTTTTTTCTTTTTGGTTGTTATCGTTCACCAAACTCTCTATTTATTTCGTTTAATGCCAACCAAAATTTAAGCGGAAATATATGATGGGTTTTTACATAGGGTGGTGGTGTAAAGAAAAACATATTTTAAACATATACTTTGCAACATCATTATGGCCGATGGGGAAAAACGTACATCATGAACCATAAATAATTGCATAGTTTTAGAAAATTATTATGTTGGAAAATTTATCATCAATAGTTTATCCCGATCTCTATTGCATCGAATGTATTTCGTTAAACATTTAGAAGGTACCACATTGGTGCAGTGATGGGTACTACACTCACACCCAATTAAATCGTCCACAATTGTTCTCTGTATTATAATAAATTGTTTGCACATAATTTGATTAACATTTGCACTTTAATTTTCTGTGCGCTATTAATTAACATCTTTTAGTATGTGTATACGATCCTTTTATATTTAGAGATAATCAATTTTATGAGAAAATTATAATTTTCTGCATCAGCTAACAATGAAAGTCATGAGTAATTAATACATTTAAAGAATACTTTTCATAGTATCAGTGGTTAAATTATATGAATATTTAAAATTATTAAATGAAAATTTATGGGATATGATTTGGTGTCGTTTACCATGAATTACGATGAGAGTAATTCGTTATTTATTACATTTGATTATGGAATATTTACGATATAATTTTCCTTAAACTGTAATAACTGTACTCAAATAAATTTATCCAATTAGTTATGACATTTTTGTTGTTGTTGGCCTTTATAAAGAATTTAACGTTTCGCCTTATTTGTTGATACTAATGAGCCAATGTTGGGATGTAAAAGATTTACTCATGTTTCTGTATCAAAGAGATGTGGATATAAGCGTTATATGATGGCAAAATGTGAATAAGGTGATACTAAATTTAGTAAATCTAAACATACATGACATGCTACTTGAATAATAAGAATAATTATTATATTCAGTTTTTAAACTCATTTTACATGCAGTAGATTGAGCAATTAAAAACTTTATATCTTATAAATGGTTCACGAATAATTATACTGTATACGAGTAAATAAATCTTCAGCTTTGAATTTAATAGGCGTTCGCCACAGAGAAGAAGACACAACAAGAAGTAAAGAGTCTGTGATGAATACCGCCACGTTTACAATGGACCCCCACAGATAATGGGGAGGCAGCCTGACGGCAAATTATTTGGATAAATTAACAAAACTCTTTGAATGCGGTAGATCTTTCTCTGTCGTAATAAATACACTTAATCACATGTGTGTATGTGTAGAGTATAACTTACACGGCAAGGATATAGTGTAACTTACACTCAGCTAAAGTTATTCAATTACAAAGCTGAAAGGGTATCCTGTTAGCAATTCATCAACTCCATTGAAATAAACGGAAAGGATATTCTTATGTTTAATTATAATGAACAAAAGCGTCTAGTTAATCAGCAATAAATTGAATGCCAAACAATTTTCCATAATTGAAGTACTGATTGCAAGTTAAACATTATCGAATTGGTCATTATTGATTGGATCAATTTATATAACTGAAATCAATAATTGATATCAATAACGATACAAATTTAATTAAAATTAAGAGTCTTTGCAATTATGATTAAAATCAAACACATTGAATTTTTGGTCAAACACTAAATTAGTAAGATTAAATTATTGAAATGTTATAATAATGTACCAATATTATTCAGGTGTGTCCATTCATAAATAATCCTATGAAAATAATAATTTTTACAGTAATTAGTTATAACGTTCATCTGATAAATATGCCTGACGTTTAATACAACAATTAATTATTATTTTAATTTCCAATTAAGTGGCACAATATTGAATGTAGTTCCCAAACTCAAATTGTAACCGTTAAATAAACGTAAATTTGAGGTAATTTACCAACGATAATCTCATTAACTATAGACGGGAAATTAAATGTTTGTTTTTCTCATCATATTTATTGACTAATAAAAGATATTTCTTTTTAAATTTTATTAACAAAGTCATTTTAGTATTATTGACTACCGATTGATATTTCAATTAATGTTTTTCCGCACCCACAACCAGTCGTTTTCGTTCATATTCACTGATGCGTTTTATTTTTCAATCTTTCGGAGAAAGAATTTCATTCAATTAGCCCTTACATGATTGTAGATGAATCGGTCCAGATTGAATATGAAATTCATTACAAGTTGAGATGCGCACATGTGATTCATCTTAGGCTGTGTGTAATAATAAATCAAGTGGCAAATAGGACTTGTCATATACTCAAATGCATTTCTATTACAACTAAATATCACACAACAATTCATTTGAGAACATTAATTAGAGACAAATTGAATATATTAATTAAATTTAATTGGATTAGTCAAATGAATGGAGTTTACAACAACAGAGCTAATTCTATTGATATGACACTCCCATTCATCGGTGATGGCATGTAATTATATAGAAAGTCATCCGTTGTCTGTTACTGTTGGCTCATTGAATGATATCTTATTACGAAGATTTTTGAATAGTTAAAGCGAAAACTCATTATTAAATGATAATCAGAGTTTACAACCGAGTGGTTATGACAGTCTTAACCGAACGATTATGTTAAGGTGTTGATGAACATAATTTTGCTTTTGAGTTAATTATCATTTTTCTGTGATCACATGAAACTTATTTTTCGACGGTTATTTTGAATATAAAATTGAATGAGAAATCGTTCAGTAATGAGTGTGTTCTATTTATTCAACGATTTTAAATTACATGACGATCTTAAAATTAATTAATTTAGAGAATTCTGCTATGAGTTTATTATTTTCGCCAATTTTCTAAACGGATTTTAATCATAAATTAATTATGCAAAAATGATCGGTATGAACATTGCTGTTGAATATTTAATAGATGATGTTAATTAAAATTAAAATTAGTTAAAGCAATCGTTCTCTAGTTATTTTTAGATGGATTTCTGTTGTTTGTTTTGATTTGCTCATTGAAAATAGGAATTTTTTATTGTAAAAATAGAAGAGATTTGAGTGAAATTTTGTAGCTCGTGTAGAGAAAATGTCCGAACAGTAGAAGATAATAAATCAGTAATGCATGAGATAATACGGTGGAGACTTCTTAAAACGATTACTGAAGTGTTGACACATTTTGATTGGGGGATGCCACACTCATAGTGGTTGAGATGAGGTGAAACACATGTGATCTAAACAATAATTTATTTAGTTTTCATCTCAGTTGATTAATAATTAGAATTCATAAAGGTAGTGATTTCTTAAATTTCATTTGTTTAATTTATTGCTGTCTTTTCGGTTAATTTGAACACACAAAAAAAATGATCAATTACATCTATTTGTAGCTACTGAAGTTTAAAAACAATAAATCAATGTGTTGAATCCTTCAAAGGAAACGGTTGGTTTGTGATGATCCCATTTGAATTTATTACCACAAACAGTGTATTAGATATTGTAGCGCATATACATCATAATTTAATACGGCTACATGAAAGCGATTAACGTTAACGTCTCATTTAAGCCTTAATACCGCCTTACGTATACACAACTGAAATAGATGATGATTGTTAATGCCGTCGATTGTAGGCAACAAGTCTTTAATACCAACTGAATGATGCATTTGTCTATGGTTCGTATTAATATTATGGGCGTTACAACACAATTCAAATGTAGTAAAGAACTGAAATAGAATTGAGCACCCAAAAGAAATCAATTGTATAAATCATATTTTTCGGCAAATTATTAATAAATTAGTATGTCAACAGTTATTCTATTGCAATCAATAAGTTGTTTAGATTGTGCGGAATGTTAATGAGATCTAAAAGAATAACATATGTACCTCAGTCTTGGATTGACCATTTGAACTAATTCATTTTTAATCTAATATCATACTGAATTTGAATTAGTTGATAATGAATTTGTAAAAGGACGAAATTGATCTTCTATAAGTTGAAATTTAAATTTAAAGTGTTGCATATGAGTTTGACAGGATGATTAAGGAATTTTATTTGGACGATTTTGGAATCGAATTTCTACAAAAGGATAATCGTTAATGCAGTATGTGGCTTCCGGATTCCTGTAGAAATGTAATTGACTGAGTTAACTAATTCCACCTACCGATGAATACGTGCAACTGCTAACGTTCCCTAACTCACAAAACCTAAAAAAGTTCCATTGAAACAAACCGGTTCGATAATGAAAACAAACAAATGTGTCCTCTCGTTACATTTGCCACGAAGGATTATACAAAAGAAACTGACGAATGTTTCATATAAGTACAGAACACACATCACTTCAGTTTTAAAAAACATCCTTTGTTAAAATCAAACAATTCTATCGCATCCCTATTCTTATTTATTGTAATAACATTCGATTAGATTATTAGAATATTACTGTATAGAGTGCAAAGATATTGTACAAAAATTCATATCTAAATTTAACCCTTCTTAAAGAAACGCCCAAAGAATATTAGGTGCCAAGGATATAAAGGAACCAGTTTTGAAAGACATACGCAACTAACAATCGGTGCAACGTTTGCCTTGGAAATTAATAAAATCGAACCGACGTAAGCGTATTCAACCTTTGTCGACCAGGCACACAGAATTGTTGAACAGTAAGAAAAGTACCTTTATGCGTAGGAGAAACAAACGAAGTATCTCTATGCGCAATCGTTGAACACATCCTCAGAAAACGAATCCCTACATGAGAAAGAAAAAAAACTCGTTCTATTACCAGTCTTGCGCATCAATATCCTTCGTTTACGTTCATCCCTATTGCTGTACGTTAAATACTAAATACCAACAATTAATTATTGATAAGCGAAGATTCAATAAAATTCACATAATCTAGGACGATCCATTTCCATTTACATAATCAAAATATCGTTCAATTAAAATAATGCTATGAATTTTTAAGTGTCCTCGATAGCAATAAGTTACCAATACTCTAGTCAAGGGTCATTATGAGTGTGCATGAGTATCCTCTTCTATATTGTAGCCAAATGCTAAACATATTTTATATTTCATTCAATGGATAACTAAGTTGAATGGTAACTAATTGAATTCACATAGTTTCAACTATTTTATTATGAATGGATTAAATGTAATTCATATCAAAAGTGCACTTGATGAGTAACATTATTTTCAAATAAAATGTTCATACCATATATTGAGTCCTTTATGGGTATTATATCAAACCATTAATCCAATGAAAACACTTTAATGTTGAAATAAAGTATTCATTTTAATCTACTGAAACATTTGGAAAATTGCATTTTTTCACGAGAAAAAGCAACATACACATACACCATGGCCCATACTCTCTTCAATGTTGATGAACTGGAGAAAATAGGATCAAAGGTATAAAAAAAATACTAATAACTTTTCATCTTGTTTTATGATCATTTTAGATAAATTCATATGAATCATATCTGTTCGTTTATGATATTAAAAATGATAAAACATTTGACTTCTATTTGGTTTGGTGTGATGCCGTTCATTCTTCTATATTTTTTAACCTCCTCATTTCCCACATATAAATGGCCCACCACATACATCAATTATTTAAATGAAATTCTTTTTTTTTCTCTCTATTCATTTATTTCGTTTTGTATCAAAAGAAAATAGAAATATTCATATGTAACGAAAGAAAAGAGTGGAATAAATCATGAGTAAAACGCTTTGTACCATTTTACGGTCCATAGACCAAAGAGAATAGGACTTTTAAACTGAGAATAAAATTCGCGAATGAATTCAGATCATATGCAATGAAAAATGATTTTTTTCTTGTCTTTTATTATACCATTCATTCAGTTGTCATATTCCCTCAGCACAATTTTGGTAAAAAGAAATTTTCTTTCAAACTGATAAAGAAAAACGATTTTTTTTTAATAAAAGTACATAATAAAACCAGAAAAACATTAAATCGTTGAATGCTCATTCCTCGTATAGGTAACCACAACTTTTTAATTTAAACGTTTTCAATTGATCATTGTTTGTTGACATCAATGGGTACTGGTACAGTGCAATTCACAACGTCAACAATTTTAAATTGAATGGTTTTTTTTCTTTTTGTAATTAAACAACTCTTTTACTGTCGTACCTCAATCATCGTTAGGTACTCTATCAGCAATAACACTCAAGATTGTTTTAACCAATAAGTTTTACTGCTCAGTTAAGGAAAATGGGGGAAAAAAATTGACCACAAATACCATCAAATCAAATGGTGCTAACATCGATTGTACCAAAAGAAATCAACTAAATGAAAACCATTAGTACATTGAGTCCCAGACATAATAATCCACTTGATATGTTTAGGTGTGGGTTATAATTTATGTGAAAAATTAAATAAAGAACTCGATGTAATTAAGTTAATTTAATTCAAATGTCTATAACTGTAAACATATACAACATAGAGCTGCTACAGTACTATTAACCATTGACTAAAGTCTGCATATTAAAAAATAGCGTGACAATAAAAAAACATGAATATTAATTGGCTCCATTTTCCATTGTATGGTTGTACAATTTACGATTTTCCACTCAACGGGGAGCTTGTTCAGAATTGACGTTATTTGCCATTTCTATCCGTTACGGAAGGAAATGAAATGGTGTTCAGGAAATCCTATTATGATATTTGTTATTCAGTGATCGTGTCGATGTAATAACGTTTAACGTAAAATTGTGAATCTTTTCCGAATTTTCTATGTGAAAAAGTTTGTTAACATTATTCATTTTCTTTTAGCGAAATGGCAATTTTCTCTAAATTGAGCTGAATATTGCGCAGAATATGATGGCAAACGTACGGTTTCATGTTACGCGTGATCATTGACATTGTGACGACATCATGAAATCCAACATAAAAATTGTTTTGAATCACATATTGTATAGATGAGATTCTATAAGCCATTAGGTGTAATTTAACTAATTAGCTGATATCATGATAAAAGTGAATTAATTTGTGAGTTAATTGAAACGCCTTGTTTGTTGCCCTTCTCGCCGAATTGTTAAAAAGGAAAAAAGAAAAATGAATTTAATGTGTAATTGAATGAGAGACACTCATGGAAATATAATCAACAAGATGAGAGTGAAACTCAAATAAATGATATTCCATTTTATTAAATGGTTTCAATATTACTTTGAGCGTACGGGTATTTAAAAAATAAAATGAAAATCCCTTATAATATAAACAGGTACGCGATATAAAGGTGTGACTTGTAAACGCTTTTCCAAATACCAGGGACAATTTAACATTTCAGTTTTATTTTCTCGACATTATCCAATTTAGCTGTGCTGTTTAATGGTCTTTAATTCTGTGTTATTTTTAATGGCTGATATTCACTAATGAGCATTGTTGCTTTTTTTACTCTCCAGGTAATTTCTATTGCGATCGAAATATTTAATGAACAATTTATCTGTTGATAACACGCTAAACGGTCTCATCCTATTTGCCACTGTGAATGTTTTTGTTATCGCATTTTTTTTTATTATTCAATTCTATTCAAACCATTTGGCTACAGAGAATAATAACTTGTGGGACCATATGTGAATTTTACGCGGTTTTTATTGTGGTTATTGTCCTTATTCAAATTGAAATTTGTTGGATAGAAAAGAAATACTGAGAGAAAGGCTAAAGAACATTTATTCAGTTTTTTTTTTTTGTTTGGCTGATGAATCAGTCGTTTTGTGATTCCTTTTATTGTTCCTTTGAGTCAAATGGATAAAATTTATCAATTGAAAATTACTTATGAACAACAATTTGAATATTCCCCATTCAATGTAGACAAAAATTGAATTCTTTTCAATGTATGCACCAAAGATTAAAAAAATCGAATGAAAAAAAAAATCATCTTATGAGAATAAAATTTATTAGTGGTAAGAGCAACCGTTTGTATTTCTAGAGAAAAACTCTATCAAATTGTTGGGAAATTGAGTGAAGGGATGATAAATTGAAAGGATTTATACATAAAATACCGCCTTTTGCCACATGCAATCAAATTTTTTTTACACAACACAAGTTGATGTATTGAATTGATCCAGAATGAAAAACATGATTAATTTCCATTCAATCTAGTAGTAGTTTGAGTACAGCATTTAATAACTGATTCAATTCAAGAAATGATTCTCATCATTCTATGGTTTTTCAATTTAAAATTTTATTCCAATTTAGTTACGATCAATGAAATATAGAAAACCACAAGAAATTGAAAATTTTCTCTCGTTGAAAGTTTTCCTCAATTGAAATAAATAATTTTTCCATTTTTGAATGAAACTATTTGAATAGAATTCCACCTGCTAAAGTAATTTTCATTTGTATTCAATTAGATGCTAGCACACTCAATTAGGATCGATAAACATCGTTAAACCAAACAAAAAGGGAAATCCGTTTTGTGTTAATGTACTGCGTAATCAACTACCCAAAAAAAAAAAAAATGAAAGAAAATTACAAAGTGTTAATACGTTTATCCAGTGAGTAATAACATTATTAGGGTAACCCTCAAATCTGTTCCATAATTCATTTTCATCACTCTGTGTTCTCCCATCCGGGATGATACAAAGTCAGGAACTGTAAAAAGGCATTAAAATAGACAAAATGAATTGGAATCAAATAACAAGTATTTTACTTATTCAATCATGACAAGACAATGAAAAGATAGCTGCTGACATACCCCTTTTACTCGCACCCCCGTCGACCGAGAGATTCAACATAACAAAAACCGATTTACCAATCTCAACAATTGGAATTATTTCATAGCAATTTTCCAGCATCATAGCGCATCACCATCTGTTTGAAAAAATAAAACTTTTCTATATCTGAATGCTTTCGTTTCAGCCACGTAAAGTAAAACGTTGAGTTTATTCAGGGTGCCGTGTTGGCTCAAGCATGTAATATTTCCATTAATCCAACAAAAACTGACTATTATCTCTTCTACTTGATATTATATGTAATAGAACAGTGAAATGAAAAGAACGAAACTGGTCTCTTGAGGATTTTCTACGATGATCATTAAATTGTGCTCATAACTACATAATGGTTGTGCGGGTGGTAAATTTTTGTGGTTCAGTACTTCATTCCTAAATTGGTACTTCCAATAGTATTGTACCAAATAATTTTATCCAGTAAAGAATGTCAGAGAAGATAAATTGTAAGAATTGCGTTCTTTCGGTGAATTATCACCTACACCCACTTGTGGTTTGAGATCTAACCATCAAACAATGAGCCAATGGTAACTGTTTCACTTCACTCCATCAATCTCGTTTAATACTTCTCATCTTTTTAAAAAGGAATTATTGCATTAAAATTATATTTTCTTTTAAATAATTTATTCTTCTTTAGGTTTACCAACTTAATCGCACGACATTTGGTTTGAATTCGCGACCACATTGCACTTGATTCTAAAGAACTATTTCTTGAACACATCTTGATCTTCACGTAAGTAACTGTACTGTTATCATAAAGATGCGTACATCTTCTCTAATGACTAAATAATTATTTCTCGAAACAAAATCAATAAATCTTTTCAACTCAAACGATTTTGATGATTATAAAATGCTACTGATAAATACCTCCCTTCTAAGAGTGTTTTGTACCAATTTCAATCCGTCAAACCAATTATCCTCACAGTGACATCTAATCCATATAAATTAAAATGAATCAAAGGACTCTATAAACGGAGGGAGATAAGTTCATATAAAAAAAAAATCAGAAAAATTTTAAAAGTTGAATGCTGCTATTATCCGAGGTTTAAATTATGTAATTATGTTAGATGATTTTCACTGGAAATCATCAAGAAAATGAGATTTTTGCCTTTAGATTAACAGGAATCAAATTGTATTCGTTTGAGAGAAACTCTGATCTCTTATCAACGGATCTCTTTATAGAGTCGAATTCCTATTCATTACTCCTCTTTTAAATGAAAGTACACTTTTTTATTTATTTATTTATGAATGAATAAAAGAATTTTTAATTAACTGAATCATTTTAAATGTAGAATTAATTTTACAATCACCGTTGGCTATAACCACTGTATAAAGGTCATCAAAAGATGATTAGGACGAGTACCAACCAACAAAATAAAATTTTATATGCGAAACAAAAGTTAAAAATCTATGACATTCTACTCTTAAATCATTTATCGTGGTTCAAACATTATCTTTATGGTTTCGGTCTAATTGAATGTAATTTATTGTTAATTTGAGATCAATAGAATTGATCCTTGTTCCGTTTCCTATTTATTTATTTATTTTTTTCCTGACAATCTGATTGTCGTTCCTGAAATATTCAGTTGTTGGGGGAAGAAATCATTGAATGATTGTAATTCAAGCAATATGTTGATAGCCTGAGGCCAAATGAAAATAAAATAAAAATCCTTAACATCAACTTCTCAAATTTCGCATATAATAAAACTCCATTGATATATCACATACGCCAAAAATGATTCTACTCACAATGAATCATTTGATGCACCAATTATAAAGAACACAGCCGAATATACAGACAATACCATATGAACTAAATTTCATATAAAAAACATAATTCGTTAACATTTTGAATTGAGATTTATATTAAATGTAAATGCTAAACAGTAATACATGTTAAGTACAATAAAAAAATACAGAAGAATACCCTGAAATGGGATTTAAACAGCCACCACCACCAGCATAGAAGATCTCTTGATTTCTGTCAGACCGCCTGAACAATTTGAGACCATTAACATTACAGTTAGATATTTATACTCATACAGTAGAGACGTATGTTTTTAATGTAGAACGATGTACCAACCCTCTCTTAACCAGCGAACCCAAAATGATTATTATGATTTTATTTAACATTGAATGATGAGTTTATTACAATTGCAATAAAATGCTATTAGCGACTGACGCGCGTTATTTCACCCAACTTGTTTAGTTCTCCCAGATTCATAATATTTGTTAGGCGAAAAGAGAAAGAAACAAAAAAAAAACAGCCAAGGGTTACTTTAGCCAGCCATTAAGATTCTAATATACCCAACATGTTTGCAAATAAAAGTGTTTTGATGTTTAATTTAACCAGTTATTTTGATGGTTTTTTCTGTTAAATATTCTTGGTACCATAAATGGAAAAGGGGAAAACTGACTATATAAGTTACACGGTTGGTTTTCAATGGTACTGAATTAATGGGCCTTAATTTGCCATCATTTAAATGGAGTTGGTTAAAACCGTGAGTGGAAAAACCCTTTCATTAGTATCATGAATGTCATATCAAACTGGGGGATGGAGTAGATGAATTCACATTTAATTCGGTGGTAGTCTTAATTTAAACGTTAAAAAGGTAATTTTTTAATTAATTTCACAGATTTGGTATTTCACATAATTTTTAATGTAATTCTTAATGAAACTTAATTATCATCCAACACATTTTTGACAATGTGACGAAGGTCCTTTGGTCAATTAAGGATAATCATAAAATACATGAGTTTTAATCATTTAATTTTTAATTTTATTTCAATACCAATTTAATTAAATTAGTTGAAAATTGATAGATTGAAATCATGTAGAGTTTAACAGAATGATATTTAACACATTAGTTGGCATGAACACAATTTACCATTCATTATGTTGATATAATTAAATGATATCATTTATCACTAAACATGCACGTCTATTGAGTCATACCACAATATTTAAATTTCCATGAGACTTGATGACTTTGTCGTGTGGTCATTTGCCATACGTTATGGCGTTAGATGATACAACGATAGATTACCATTGTCGTGTGTCCCAATTTTAGATTGCATGATCTCTACCGTTCACAAGAACATTGGAAATACAGGAAAACCACAAAAACAAAAAATCGAAACATAGTACAGACCTTAAACTATACCATATGACGTTCAAAACCAGAGAATAATTAAAATCGACATTATGACCATTTGAGTCATTAATTTTAAAATTCTTCAATGTTCTTGTTCCTTTTTTTTTGTGATATTTTAATATTTCTATTTACATTTTTATTAATTTGAATGGGTTTTGAAAATATATGGCCCGGTGTTCAACTTGTGCTTATTCATATATCAACTACTCACAAAAAATATAAACCATCGTGCATAGATTAGCCTATGCTAATGGTCAACAGTTTAACCAAAAAAGAGTAGAATACAGAATAAAGAACCAAAAAAAAAGAAGAAAAATGATATTTGGACGAGATAAAACGGATGGGCCGACACCAAATTGTCTGGCTGATCATTGAACGATACAAGTCCATTCGTTTGATTGCTGATAATTATCCTATGCATCCCGAATACAAAACAACATAACAATTTTCATTTAATCGTTGATAAATAAACCATTGGATTGTGATGTTACACACATTTTAATTAAACTGTTCCTTTTACTAAGTATTCCAATTCAAATATCTTTATCATAATAATCATCGCTTGTTAAAGGTCGATGAACATTCGTTGTTTAGCCTCTAATGTTATTCAATTTAATTTACCTTTTTAATCAACATGCAATGGTTTAAGGCATCAAAAATTTCCATATAAAATGAATTCAAACGACAATTATCTTGAATTATTTGGATAATTATTTCAGTTTGAATTAAATTTGATATGGTCATTATGTTGTCAAATAAACTTGTATTGGATTATCATTTTTATATAGTTCCTTTATTATATCGAAAGAAATCGAAAAGTTTTCTCATTTCTTTTTAATTTTTTGCGCTCATTTTATAATGAATCAAATTATAAATGAGATAATGGCATTCATTTGTTGGTATTCCTACAGACCAACAATTATTTTTCAATAAATCCACTGATGCAAAAAGATACTCATAAAATTTGAACGAAAAATACAAAACAGATAATCTAATGGTTTTAATTTTGGTGCTACTGTTAACTTATGGATCAAGTCCACATTAAACTGTTAGTAGACACCATTAAAAGGGTGAATATTCAAAAAATATCGTTCATGTCCATCATAAGAACATCACTATTTAGCAAAATACCACGAATTGCAATTAGATGGCATCCAAACTGAAATGGATTGATATGCTAACTATGTAGCAATGTTACGATGACACATTGTAGATTATTAATAATTCCCCATTGCTAAAAACACACATTGAATATAAATACGGTGCCAAATATAATAATTCCATATCGTTGATATCACCGAACACAAGGGTTGAAAACCATAAAATTTAATTTCGCTTTTGTGTCGCACATTACGAGAATTAATTATCATCATTACAACAAACACATTTAATGTAAAAAGCTTTTTTGGTTGGATCCCAACGCAATGTTGTAATGTTTTTGTAATAAAATCCAACTATGATATGAAAATAAATAAAATGTAATTTCATGCCACCAAAATACGGGAAAATTAATATGTAATTTCAGTGTTGAGTAAATTAGAACCATTAAATGTTTAATGGATGGTTGGTGTTAAAACGTAAAGTCATAATTAATTTAGTGTTAAAGTGAACTATAAGTGATTTGTTATATGGATGTAGTGGAGTACATAGCAATTCTATGTCATTCGACTGCAACTCTACAGATCGTCTGATGAAATCATTTCCTGATAGAAAATTGATCTTATAAATTATAGTATAGCACATTGAGGGGTTGAATTTTTAAACAAAAATGATTTAACTTAAATTCATCGATTTGAATTTTATGTTGTAGAAAATATAAGAATCTTTTCACAATCAATTTGATTACAATTAAATGAATAAGAGGGTTGGACTTCCTAACACTACTTAAACTAGTAATTATAGCACTTGGCTTTCATTCGGATTATGAATTGGTGACACCATATGAATTCATTCCATATTCATTTCTTTTTTTTTTTTTTAATTCATTCCGTTACGAACATATTGCGATTATTCCGACTTACAACAAAAATGTAAATGATTATCAAGAATTGCCTTGCGGCTAAACAATTTCCATCCTCTATTTAAGGAGTCCTTTCAAATGTTGTAGAGTTGAATTTTTTTTTTTTTACCATTTCGTTCATTGTGAAGGTTAAAAGGTCTGCCATATAGCGAATCTAATGGTTTGTCGTAATACTAAAATTGGGATTTTCAATTAAAACAACAAAACCCCACTGGAATATTATTCATATGAATATAATGAATCATTTCGTTTGGTACATTCACCATCATAAAACTAATGGAAAAGTTTTTAAATTCCCATTTGAATGTGAATTTATTTTTTAATTCATTGCACTTAAATTTTTAAATATTAAATACGAAAATGAGGAGAATATAACACTTTTATATAATTACACATTTAAAATAAATGAATTATCATAATTTGATTAAAATACAATTCACCTGTTTAATGAAATAATTTGATCTGATTGAATATAACATTTTATTATTCCATTAATTACCTTGAAAATTAAATTTTAAATGAATGATAGTAATCGATCAAGCGTAACATTTTATGGCCAATTATCTATTGACCACAATGTTTTATGGAATTTATCGAAGTGTGTTTAATATTGAATGAATCAAATTTATTTAATAGAAAATGGTGAAATGGGGGAGAGGGTGAATTCCTGTTTTTAATAGTTTGACTGCTAACAATAATGTTATTTGACTGTTGGCGTTTACGTTTTTTACTCATAACATTTATTCACTGCTATCAATACGAATGTCCTTTAATGATTTTTAAAAACATAAAAAACCACTATAATATCCATTCATGAGTTAATATTAAATGGTCTTATAAACGACCAACTATTTAACAATAAAAACATGTGGTCTCATTTCTATCTTCGAGGCAATGTAAAAGTGTCGTGTTTTTTTATTTTGGTACTCAATGAAAGTGGGAAATTGTGAAGATACAAAAAAGATCAGCAGTAAAAGGAATACACAAACTGCATTTAACAATAAATGAAAAGATATGGTATACAAGGGAATCACAGTCATCGTTTTGGAATCCCCCACATTTTCATGGATAAAATGGGAAACAAACAGTAGAAAATCAAGTACAACACCCTTAAAATTGAATGCTATTCATACTGATGGGTTTATGTCACCATTCACTTTGCACTTTTTTATTTATTATAATAATTGTTTTGCGAAAATTGTAATGATTCGAATAGAACTGCTACTGGTACAATTATTAAGTCACTCCAGTAAATTATTTTTTTATGATCATCCGTATTTTGGGATAAATATAAAGAAAATTTATCATTAAAAATTGCAAAGCAGTTTAATAGAAATCCATTAAGAAGGGTCAGAGAATTGCCATAGAATTTTGAATGTGCGGTTATGCTTACGATTATAAACCTATTGTTGTCTTCAGTTGTGACATTGATTCATCTGTTACATCAATGGATTTGCCTCAAAAGTGAATGATCACTCTTTTTATGGTTTCATTGTCCATATGTGCGAATTTCCTTTAATTACCGACAATTCGTTTGTTTTCTATTTAGAGAATCCGTTGGTTTGGATTACCCGAAATCTCGGTTGAGGGATTAAACGATTCATTTTTTTTTAATTTCTTCTCTTCTTTTTTTTTTTGGTGAAAATCATAAAGCAATTTAATCGCGAAGTTCATTGATTTATCATTTCTATATGCACCCCTATAGTGCGGTTTTGTTATTCGATATGCCATTAAAAGGAGATAAATTATCCACTTCAATGTCTCTAGAGATCTGTACCTAGTTAGTGATGTACTAGACAATTTCAGTTTTTGTTCATTGATTGAGGTCTTTGGTTTTTAATTGAACGGTGAAATTAAGTGGAAGAGTTCAACGTGACTTAAATGTAAGAGAGAGATGACAATATAATTATGTTGTTATCGTTCATCAAACGTGTGGTTTAATGTTTATCGGATTCAATTAATTTGAACTATTTCAGTATCTATACATTCTAAAATTCGATTCTCATCTTATTTAGTGGAAGACGAAGACGAAATATTTCTTATTCTTTTTCAATTTAATCTTCAATTTGATTAAATTGAAAGTGACGAAGCCAACACCGATGAGAGTTTCCTAAGAAACATCAACAAATTTGATGAATTTGACCTCCCAGTTTCATTTGACTCTCAATGAATCCTTCGTTAATCTTCTATTCAGTAGAACACATCAGATATTTGAGTTCAATTCTTTGGATTTGTTTTCTATTTTCCTTTTAAATGAAATCGATTTAAATGTAATTGAATGACAGGATGTTTCTTGGAGGCGCTGATAAATATATCTCTTACATATTTTCTAGTGAACACATCCTCCTTTTATCCAGTCAGAGTTTATGTCCAATTGTTATTTCAATTTATATAAATTATGGGACACAATGAAACAGATTGTATAACATTGATCGAAATTTTCATTTTGCATCATATACTGTCATTGAATGGGAATAACCAAAAGATGATTTGATTGAAGAATTGAATAAAACTTTTCGTCTGTACAAAGATAACACTCCAGATCGTATAGATTTATATTACACTTTGATTATGATTGGGAAATTTTTCTTTTTATTCTGGGATGTGTCATATATTAAACCTTTTTATTGTTCAACAAAACGAATGGATTTCAAAATCTTCTTGTCCATATTATCTCTGTTTCACTTAGTTTACGTTCTGAATATCTCGTGATTCAGAAGTTCTGTTTTTTTTTTTGTTATTACATTGGAAAGGATACCGTATATGGATGGTAGTATATTACAGTAGTTTCATATTAACGTTGATCCTTGTAATGTAGAATATGTTTGTGACAAACAAAATCCCTATTTTTCTGTCGTTCATCGTCATAATAGAGACATCAAGTTCTGTAATCAGTGTGTTCAGGGATTTTATATGTATTATCCAGTTACATTGAGAATACCAGAAATCGAGGATAAAACCCGTATAAATGTATACCAAAACTATAACAGCCAAATGGCATAAAGTGTAAAAAGGAATTGTAATTGGATGCTTACTAGAAAATGGTCCATTTTCGTGTTGTTACCGTCAATTTTCTATCCAATATTATTACTTCAGTTTGACGATGTTTATATGTTTTTAGTTAGTTACGTTTAGTTTTAGATTGCTGTTGCATTTTTATTTCCATATGAATGAATTAAAATTGTGTTTAACATGATCATTTTCAGTTACAATTGAGCTATAAAACAAACGATGGTAGACGAAAACCGATTAGAGGTATGGGCGAATGACTTCCCTGTAATTGAGTTATTATTAGAATGCCAAAGGTGAATTTGTATCGAATAACAAATTAAATGTAATTTTTCACTCTCCTGTTGAGATGATCACAATGTACCATCTGGCGACAGACATTCAAATGATTTGATGAACGTGAGATGAAACCATTTATCCAATGAACTAATCAAATGATAAATGTAATTAAGTCACGATCAGAGTTGATTCAATGTTTGACATTGTCATCTGCATATCGTTTAATATAAATAATAAAATTGGATTTTTGTTTATCTATTTCACTGATAAATCGATGGTAGACCATAAAACTTTTCCATTTTCCATATTTATGAGATAAATTTCTTGACATTAAAATCATTTCAGTTATGGTAATTTTTATTTAAAAAGGCAACTGATTACAGTTACGTGTCCAAGTCTTGGTAATAAGGAAATCAAAAAGTTTTATTAAATCATCTTGACTGTACGTGAATAGGATTTCTGCACAGAAAAAAGAAAAGAAAAATTCAAAGTTTTTAATATCAACCTAATTATCTTGTATTTGAGTAACAAGACCAAAAGAAATATGAAAGTTTCGTCAAATATGATTGAAAATGCAACATTCACATAAAGAATACGTTTCATTTTTTTCTTAAAGAAGGGAATATTATAATCCCATAAAACTCAAATGGCATATTAAAATTATTATATGTTTAACATATTTTGTTGTTATATCAATGGAATGAAGTGATTCAGTTGATTTTTAATGGATTCACAAACAGAGTGAATGAAAAGTTTACATGCACTCGGAGTTATTCTAGAGAGTTTTGACTACTTAAAGTAGAAGTAAAGTTTAAGACGCATGAGAATTTCAAATAATTTTTTTGCATTTGTCCGTTATGAATGCCATACCACCCGTCAGACCCATTTCACACAGATAACGATATGACTGCGAAATTGTTTCACCCAAGGTGGAGGTATAAATACAAACCAAAACTTTGCTTTATTTTTCTTTCTTTTTTTTGCTATTGCGAATCCCATTTTATATTTTATTTTAATAACATAAATTATTTATGATAAACAGAGGAAAAAAAAAACGGTAGGATGATAGAAGTCATCCATTCAATTTCAATACAATCATCAGTTGGTTGAATAAGGAAAGCGGAAAATTGGTAGAAAATGAATTGGTACATCCAACTAAATCACATCAACAGCCAACTGATAAAGGTGAAATAATATTTATTCCATTTCCCTATGAGATATAATCTATGAGTTTTGTTTTTATTTTTACTATTTGGTTACCTTTACGCGTAAAACATATGAGATCATGAATCATATTTTTTTTTTTGATAATTTCATATGAATCCTATGAAAAAAGTCTATCCTCTCACCATGAGCCTAGAGAATTGGTAAAATACATTGCAAATAATATCATCATCTTTTCATTTGATTGTATGCTCAGTGGTTACCACTGTTTGTATCATATATTTTTTGTTTCTTTTCTGTAATCAAAACATGTAAAGGATATCAGAAAACATTTCGACCGTGACATGGGGAGAAAAAAATAACGGGAATTATTATTACTGCAAATGATATAAATTTCTGGCGAATCAAATTTATTTTTTATCAGAAAATTTCATATTCGATGAATATGAATTCGTGGAAAATGAATTACTGATGAATTTTTCTTTACGCCCAGACACTGGAGAGAGAGATGACTGATGGTCTCACATAAATATGAAAATCAGTAAAGCATAAAATAAATTGCAATAAAAAACTTTTGATTGGAATACTGTCTCATATATTACAAGCTTTCAACTGAAATCGAATTAATTAATGATACTAATTAAAAATTTTCGTTCTTTAACATTTAATTTATTACTGATGATTTCTCTGGAACTCTTACTGAAAGAAATCAATAGTTAACATGATGAAAAATCTAGATAAAAGATAAACTGATGGATAAAATGAATTAATTTCAATCAACCATCATTGCTGAATGAACATATTGGATAATTATCATTCATTCAACGGGTTATTTAAAAGAAATCCCCTTCACCATCAGGTGATTAAAATGAAGCGTTAAATTACGCGAAACACGTTTATTAATTTAAACGAAATACATTTGTTTTCATTTATCATCGCTTGCGGTCCTGTTTATTATCCTCAGTATGCAACTGTGCAAAATTCCTTTTTTTTTTTTTTCGCATAATAGAATGATAATGTGCGAAGAGATACACATTTAACACTGAAATCCACCAACTGGCAAATCGAAAGGGAGCATAAAGAATAATCATAAAATAAAGGAAAGAAGAGATACGTTGGCTTTATTTAGATTTATTTGTATGCATTATCCCAATTTAATTCACGTATATAAATTTATTTTGTTCAAACAAATGGAACCAATTAACGTCATACCATACGCATCTGATGATACCAGACAATATTCTGGCCGAGAATAAAGAAACCATTAAATGTAATCATTGAATTTATTGTTTCATTTGAATCGTTTATAAAACCATTAAAATAAATGAAGTCATTAAATAAATACCTGGATTTCAGTTTAATATTTTCACTGTCTAATTCAACGCAATGAAACATTAATTATTTATTTCAGTTGCGGTTGAAGTGTGTTGAAATTGTTATAACAAGAAGACTATGGCTATCTCATCAAAAGGAAGCTACCACTTACTGTGGTGCATCATTCCAATGGTGTAATGAAAACTAATTGAGAGAAATGTTCAGGTATTTTAGGTACTAGAGATGTAAAAAAAATTTGCAATTTATAACAAAAGGCGCATTAGATTTATTTTTATGATATCTTTTATGGTTGATTACATTTTCAAAATTTACCATTAAGTGAGATCATTATAATCAATCTAAACAAAACAGAATAAACATTTAGTCCAATTTATCTGGAATAAATACAAGAGCGATACATATGAAAATACATGAACGAAATAACACCATTGAAAAACTACCCCATGAATTAATGATTAAATCACAACATAAAATTCGATAGTTAAAACACTTGTAATTATAAATTGCAATTAATAATTGACAGCATTTTAAATTATACTTTGGGTATATTGGGTAGTTTGTTAATTAACAGGTAATCTTTTTAATTGTCTGCATAATTGAGTTTGACAAAATATCAAAACAACAGAGTACCGCATTCAATTGTATTCATCATGTATTATGTTACCCAAAAAAGCTAAAAAATAAACATAATTACGATTGCTATCAATTTAAAATTGATTAAAAGTGATAATCAATTAAATTAAATTACTAATTTTATATATTTTTGTTTCATTTTTTTTTTAATTAGATTTATAGCGTTCATACACAAATTGTTTATTAATTTAATCTCTGGTAGTTTTGTTCAGCTTATTTAATGTTTAAATCCTTTACATAGCAATATATACAAATACCTACACACATCTAATCTATAATTAAATTAATTTTAATAATGTTTCACCTTAACTCATATTACCTATGGATACAATTATATGTATATGTTCAGTAAATATAAGTTTTGCTTAATCATATAAATTTGCACGAAAGTTTCTTATTCAATCTATTATACAATACAATGGTATTTTACTTTAATCTATAGTTCAATTAAAATAGTGTCATCTATCACTTATGATATATTGGATGTAACATTAATTCATCTGTGTCACTCTGAACTCTCAAGAATACCAAAGTTTCTTATTCTAATCTTTCATTTCTTTCATTGATCATTTTCCATTGAATTAATGTTAATCCCGAGTGTACAATTACTGATCTTTACAATAATTTCTAAAAGACTGTCATCAAACGATCTCTCATCTATATCTATATTTACTCTTAATAAAATATGTTCAGTGATGTGAATTTTTTCTTTTATTTTGTTATTACATTTATACATAATTATGAAAATTTATTTAAAGGATTACAGTTCAATAGATAATTTAGATTCTTACTTAACTAATATCGAAGTGACTATAAAAGATCATTCATTTGATTCCAACTGTCCATTTAATATAATTATTTGTACAATATTTAACTTAAATATTTCCACTGTTTTTAAGTGTCTATCTATCAATTTTATCCATTGTGTTTTGGATGTTTAAATATTGAATTGCATTCACTTAACTATCCGATTGATATTATCTATACGAGTGATGATAATGGCGGACGTTGTGGACTACCACCCCGTGATGTATAATATAATTGAGCTGAATGTGGATGGGGTGGCGGTGGTACAAATTGTGATGTGGCTCCTTCATGATATAATACTGGTACACGTACAAGACGTTGTGCCGCATGCGCCATATTTGCCATATTAGCTGCTTCTAATTCAGCTGCCAATTGCCTTTTCCATTTGTTTCGGCGATTTTGAAACCATATCTTTACTTGTGTTTCGGTAAGGCGGAGTGATGCAGCCAAACCGGCTCTCTCTGATGAGCTCAGGTACCTGTACAATCGGGTAGATAACAAATTGTTAACAATTTAGTTCAATTAATTAACGAGACTGATACGGACCCCCAACCGGCCGATCAATACAAATTGCAATATTGGTATAAGAGATTACTTACCGTTTTAGATCAAACGTTGATTCTAATTGAAAAACTTGGGCACGAGAAAATACCGTACGAGTTTTCTTTTTTCGTTTAGATTGCATCGATGATCCATTGGGATTTGGTGAACTACCATCAGCTGGATCCGGACTATCTGGTCCATCTTCTTCAATAATCTCTTGGCCATCATCATCTGAATCATTTTCATTTGATGAATGATGCATATAAGCTGGATGCTGTTGAGGTGATTTTAGGCTACCGTTTAACGGTGGACTTAACGATGGTGATGGATTCTCTGTTGTATTTGTTGAGGAACTATCTGTAATCAGTTCAAAATTATAAATAATTAGGGTGAATTTCCAGTTGATTTAAAACAAATTGCATTAAAATTTACTACTAATTCAGAATTGTGGTGGAAAAACCACAATAAGTAATTTAATATTTTAAACAATGGATAGTCAATGTTGCACATCGATGGACGCGTATTAGGTAAAATGTTAACTAATCGTTTTATCGAATGATTGTATCGATCGGAAAATATTTGTAATTTGATGCCAATCCGTTTGGCTTCTAAAATACACAGAGAAATTTGTATTTTACTTATTCGTATTTAGTTAATCGTTTCAATTGAATGAAAATAGTTTAGTTCATTATAGTTTTAGTCTTTTATTTTGTTAATAAACTGATACAGTTTGGTTACAAAAATTACATTACCAATTTCAATGAATGATGGGAAACCTTTAAAGTAATCGATGACACGTTTAAATGGTTCACGTAATGTTCATCGTGTTCATAATAAATAAAATTCACAAAATGCAATTGTGTTAAGAATTGCATAGAAAATAAAATATTAAAAATCCAGATTGTATCGTTGAATGGGAAGCCGCAAATGAATTTCCAATAATAAAATGATGTCCAACAGAAGTAAAAAAAGATTGTCTATAATCGGCTTAAATTAAATTGCATGACATAGAATTATAGACAATGTAAAACACGTAATGCAAAATAAAGACTAATTGATGAAACGCCGCCAAACAAAAAATTATATTATAGGCCAATGAATATGTATTCTTTTCAGTTAATATTAAATGCTATTGTCCATACAAGACAAGCCACTTAGTGGCTGATACAATAACGGCTAGTTTCTTATAGCCGGAAATGTAACCAGAAGATTTTGTTGAAGACGAAAAGACAAGGTTCCATGGAAAACTGATGCTTTTGAATGGAAACATAAAAGCGCATCATACCAGAAGAAAACGGAAAACTCTAATTCCCGACGGCAATCAATTTGCCAAACATTACCGAACATGGATTCCTTTTCATCTTCCGCTGAAAGGAAATTTAATGAAAATCACTTTGGTATGGAGTTTTTGCTCTTCTTCCACTGTTCATCCGTTAGATTTCTTCATTTCATTTTTTTTCCAATAAAACGACAGTTATTAGTGAATTCATAACATTTCTTTATGTTTTGTTCAAGTGGAATGAAACATTAAACATAACAAAAGAAAAGATACATCAAAGGTGAACACAAAATACAGTTTTATTAGCCGATATATGATTTTTTATATCCGATAGAAGAGAAAAAGTGATTAATAGAAAATGGGAAATTTTTCTTTGAAAAACATTTACAACTTAAAAGAAAATTTTTCGAATATTAAAAATATGTCTAAGTATAATCAAAGTGTAATTACCATAGTAGAACTCACCATGTGTAGGACTATGAAAAGGCATTCGATGTGCTGCCCAGGGCCAACCAGGAGGACATAATGCTGCATATCGACCAGCTAATGCTCCCCATTGTGATATTAAACCCAATCTATGAATAAAAGAAAATTTTATTAATCATAAATATTCAAAATATTGGCAAAAATAATAAAAACATAAAAGTTTCACAAATTTTATTTGTATTCAAATTTACATAGGAACAATTTTAACAATGGCCATCTATTCATTTTGGGCAATCAATTTAGTATTAACTAAATCGATCGATTTTACAATTTGATGGAGAAACCATAATCGATCGAAAATACTTTTTTTTTATCGGAAAAGCTATAGAGATAATTCAGTGAATACGAAGCCAATCTATGGACACCAGTTAAATGGAAAACGTTTTAAATGTAATGGCCCTTTTTTTTTGCCTATTCACTCCTATGGGATAAATTTTATCATACATTCTATAAAAGAGAATACCCGAAACTGACTGAATATCGGCCATTATGTGTAGACCATTCTGGCAATCACTTTCGGTATTGTCGGTATATCATCATTAAGAAAATTTGATGTGTTAAGAAGCCCTTCTTTTTTATTTTGTGATAAATCGACATAAAATAAGCTTATAAGGGCTTATAAAGTAAAATGTTTTCCCACTTAAGATGAAGTTTTTCATTTTTCCTACCGAATACGAATCGTTTTGAGTATTCTCAGGAAAATTGGCCCTCAATTTAAGATCAGTGGAAATTCAAAACAACTTATTAGAGTGAGGAAAATCGAAGAAAATCCCCATAAATATCAAACGTATTGAGTGTGGGTAATCGGCACGAGTGTGTAAAATTCTAAATATTTTTCGTTTTTCTTGATTCATTTAATGTTGATGTAAATATGACCCCCCTACGATATATTCACTTTTGATCGGAATGGGTCGGAATCAATTCAGTTAAGAGTTTTTCCCTTTAAATGTCGGAAGTGAAATTTTGCCCAACGGAAAGATATTCAATTTCTTCTGATTACCTCTTTTATGCATCAAGATTTTCATATTGAACATAATAAAATATTTATTATTCATTTCTTCTATATTCTTTCAATTTCCATCCAGTTTAGTAGCAAGTAAAAACGGATTTCTTACCTTTTCATATTCTTATTTTAACGCATAAACGATGAGTTTAAACTCAAAGTGCTTTAGCATATCAAATGATTTCAATGTTTTGTATAAAAACCATGATAAAATTCATTTATGGTGTTATTTTATTGTCGATTTAGTATGGATTTTAAAAGGGGGTCTCTTCAAAAATTTATTCGATTCAATTAAGCTTATTAAGAATATTTACGGGTTTTTACCTTTTCGTTTTTCCATTGCATTAGCTAATTTAAAAGTAACCGAATAAAACACATTTTAATGTCTAGAAATGAAATTTTCATTGTTCCATCAACAATATCCGATTATAAACACAACCACTTTTCATTCAAGTTAATGTTTCATAGTAAACAATTGATTTGAATCAAATGTACATATTATTTCAGCATGATTTAATTTTCACACATTAACATAAATGGATATTTCAATGATTTCATTCAATCAATGGTATTTTAACTAACCGATAACATAAACTGTTTCATAGTAATACAGGAACTTTTAATTCCGCTAAGAATTACAATCAATGATGAATTATCACAAAAAAAAAAAAACGGGAGGTACGGTGACAAATTATTGCGCAATGGAATACCTGGTTTAGGTTACAGCACAAAAAAAAATGAAATAAAAACATAAATGGGAACAATTATTTACAATCAAAATTGCCTAGAGGATTAACAGTTTTCCATTAAACTGATGGTATTCTCATCTGGTATTCAATGTGTAACATAAAGTGAAAATTATACACTTCATCGTCTGTCATCTATCGAATCAATGTTGAAATGAATAGGCGTTGTAATAACATTCACATATACATAACATTTGTATTGTAACAATTGCATTTAGCCAATTGAAGTCATCATTCCATATGGATAACAGAACATTTACACAGATAGTACATGTAACATTAAAACAATTGAGTTGTGTGAATTCATAATTGCAACATTAACATTTTATTAACGGATGGACTCATTTATTGGCTACTTCCGTTAATATGAACACGCAATACACAAAACGTTTTATTACAGTTAAATGTGTCTGTTTACATGGAACCCATTTGAAATTTGTGTCTATTTATTTCAACCCCCCCAAACAAAACGTTATACACTAAAGATACCACAATAACAGTACCAGCAACAAATAATAAACGTCCAAACAGAGGGTTTGTCATGTTGAATTTGTAATTTATTTATCATTCCAGTACTACCGCCAACAGTTACAATCTCCCCCGCCTTAGGCCACACTGAATATTTAACGCATCCATATCATGATGATTTACAAACCACCCCAAACAGCTAAACACAAACCATTACTGAGACCAAAAGAAAAATAAAATAAAAAACATTAAAATGAGAAAACTGGTCTCACTGATTTGTTAGTGTTATGGAATTAAATCATCAAGAGGCATTTAAATGTAACACGGGTCGACCACAACTCGAATATAGCACTGATTAAACATCAAAATTAATTGAAGTTGATGGGACAATTTAATTAAGGTAAGTGAGACACACAATTAGACTTTATTTTGTTTTTCTTTGGCTTCACTTCATTATTTCTCTATTTCGATCGGTATTATCTTACAATAATATTCTACTGCAAAAAAAGGTATGTGAACCCCTTGTTTCTCTCAATCACTGCAATCGTCTTATTAAATACATCAGAGCTAAGGGTGTCAGTAGCAAAATAACTGACTTAACCAACAAACATTGTCACCATATCGTCTCTTATAATAATTTTTACTTAAACAACCAATTTAAATCTCATTGACAATATGTTACAAAGTGAAGTGTGTGTACTCATGTTTATAATGCGATCCCATTTATGGTTTAAATGCAAAAAAAAAATTGTATGAATGTATAAACTGCACTTCACTGTTTTAGCACCCTCGATTTATTTTGTCGATTCACCTCTCACCCCAAAAGCCAACTAAATACAGTTAAACAGTAGAAATTTCAATATCCATTCATTTTCCTATTTGAATAAAATCAAGCATATGGGATTTCATTCGGATCAAATTGTACACATCAATAAATGGATTGATAATATAAATGAAGATTCGTGTTTCATGTATTACAATGACTAGTACCATAATATTTAAACATGAAATTTCATTGTTTTCATTATTCTGACTACTGTACATTATGAATAGATATGATCTGAATGATGAATAAATTAATCTATAACGTTATAAAGAGATTTTCAAATGTAATTGAACAATTTTATTCTTCTATATTTTCAAATAATTTTCTTTATACGATAAAAGCATTTAAAGTAAATTAAAATAATTCATTCTATAAATTGTATGGAACCGGTGTATTGTAGTCATTGACTTGCAGTGAATAAAGAATTGAACGAACTCCTTTAAGTGCCTAATCAATGGATTAAAAAATCGGCTTTTGTTGTTCAACGTTAAGGGTGTGTATGTATTTTCATTCGGATTACAAAAAAAGGAATAAAATGTAATTGCTTTTTGATCAACTGACGATTAATTTACTAATAGATTTCTCATCTATCGGCCGGTTGCATCAAATGATCCGTAGAAGACTTAATTGAATGGGAATCTCATTGATACAATAGCAATGATGGCATTAGATATTGTTTTGATATCAACGACAAAAATGTTGAATAATAGAATTCTATTCAACTAGAGATTGCTATCAATCTATTTTTTGGTCGAATGACAAATGCTGTAGGAATTTCATTTTTTATGCGACCGTTTCATCTCGTCTAATGTTGCAATTATCGTTGACATTCCACAAAAAATGAAGCATTTTAGGGCCACAGCAACGAAGAGTTGAAAAACCTCATAAAAACCGAAATATGATGAATATGTTACAATTTCTTAATTCCAAGTATATAAAACTCATTCCACTCGACCACCTTTCTCATTATAATGAGACACAAAGCAACAAGAAAATATTCGAATTTTATTAGACGTGTGCCCTTCCTCTTATCCATTTTTATAATCTGACTGGGCATTAGCATAATAGAATTAGACTGGAAATTAGGTGATATAAAAACCTAATAATTTCATTCGTAAACGTAAATAAATTTTAATTCAAATGTTCGTTTAATAACATTGAATTAGGGGTGAAACGATAACAACATTAATTTCATAGATGATACAAAATGTCAAATTTCGTTGGTGGTTTTCCATTCAACGAACATTGTTTAACCTCATACATAACAGTTCCCCGTGAAACACAGATAAAGATCATTGTCGACTGAAGCCAAACAATGATCATTGAATTTTAATTCATAATTTTTCTGTATTATTTTTTATGTTTTAAACTTTCCATTTCATTATGGCAATAACTACCCCAATTTAACTATAACAGTTGAATAAAACTATGGCACGCATAAGGTACTCTTTCATTTGATCAAAGTCGATATGTGGTGTACTGATAAGATCACCTGATAAGATTTATGATTTTTAAATTAAACTAACAAGGAATAGAGTAAAATTAAATACGCGCATTGAGGGCATGAAGTGCTCATCCATTATTATCCCATTTATTAATAAAAATGAATATGATTTCGTGGTAATTTACGGTTGCTGGTATCTGGTATTTGCTATCGCGGTTTATCGATGTGGATTTTATTAAACAATTGGGAAGGGACGAACTATTAACTCTGACTCGTGTTCAAAACGACAGAAACATAATTATTTTTTAAAATTTACAACATAATTATTGGTTTCGAACTAACCGATTGTTTTTATAATTTATTTACAGTTCTACCATATCAAGATTATACAAGGCATCAACGATAATCGATTGCCATTAATTTATATTTTCAATTTATTGATTATGTTACGTATTGCAAGTGCCACAATACACCTGGTTTTTTATTCCCATCGAATATTTCACTACAGAGCGGCAATTTAATACATCAAAAAGTGAGTGTATTCGAATAAACAATTCAATCAAAATTACTTACTGAGACCACAAAATTCACGCAAGAATCTCTATTACCGTGTACCATTGTTCCTGATTGTCTTTTGATTGTCGATTATTTAATTTAAAAAAAAAAGTTTTCGATTCATCTATTAAGGATTCCCAGGATCTTATCACCCACCGTGTGTTTCATAATCCCAATTTCTCTTCTAGATTCTCATACCATTTTAAGTACCTTTCTCTTATTTTACCTTGTTGAACAAATAAACCAAGAAAATAAAATTAAACAAGAGAGAACCCATAACGAACAATGGAATTCAAGAGAGTATACCCCACATTCAGTTAATCTTAAAGAAATCGAATAAGAAAGCTGATTAAATGTAATGATTCAATATTTGATAGCGTAAAGGCGATTTAAGGTATTTAACGAAAAGTACTTAACAAAGAATACAATAAAATGTAAGAAGAGTTTCTGTGTTACCGGTGAATTAACGAAGAAAGGTGCTCAAGGGCCAATGACAATACAAATTGAATGGGCCACTCTAACATTTTTTTTTTTTATTTTTTGGTTTTTTGCCATAAACAGCGACAGAAATCATGTACCTAACTTACTATTTAACTTATCATCGGCATCTTTGTGGTTAAAAAAAAAGCAAAATATTCACTTAACCGGGAGCCATAAATGCAAAACTTTGTATGTTTCACCACTTAACAGCTCTTTGTTGTAGCTTTTCATACAAACAGAGATGATTTGTTTTCTGTTTTATTTTTTTAATCTATTGGTCGTTACTCTGGTTTTAAAGTTAATAAAATATGTCTCATTCTTTACGATGTTTTTACCACAAAAACAACATAATCATCACTGACTATTTGAAGAGAACAAGAAGTCCTTGAGGACCATATAGAACGAAAGGATTAAGAAACTACTTGAATTAATATTTTGAAGTGTTTTTCTTTACCGTCCAGTTTTAATCATAATATTTAGAACTCATTTCAATACTAATTGTTAGAAAAATATCAGCTAATGATTCTTTAGCTCACATAATGATGATGAATGGCATTTAAGAATTCAAATATTCTATTTATTTTTTTTCATTTTTGGCTTGGAATTTATTCTCGTTTCAGGACAATTGACCATTGTTGGATAAGATAACATAAAATAGAAGTGGGCACAAGACGACAAAATATACTCAAACATAAATGACAATCAATGGATCTGATTTCTATTGATCTATTTTTTTTTGTGCGATAATTCCTTAATGCCTCATCACTTTGTTAACACCGACGGTCAAATAATCGAAATAAATGACACAGAATCACATCACTTTCACAAAGGATTATGGCTAATTTAAAAGAATTTTCTAATTTTCAAACGAAATAATGTCGTTTAATCTAGACAATCTTTCTGTTACGATGAATCCATTGATAATATGGCCCATTAAGGAAATTTAGAAATTCATTTTGTATTATTGGTTATACATAAAAAAGCTATAAAAATAAATTCAAATATACCTGGATAGCATGGCAGCATCTTGAGGTGATGTATGCGGTAATGTTGGCAACGGTACTATTGGACCTTTTCTTGGTTCATTTCTACTTAAAATACTTGATATTGAAAAACTTGTGAAACTTGATGATGATGTTTTCCCTTGATCAGGTGGCGTTTTTGGAGGACTTAATCTCGATTCCATACTATGATTGAATCCAGAATTATTATTATTGTTTGTTGAATAAATACTATCGCCTCGAATTGGACTTTCATCCCGTCGTGGTGATGGCTCAGGACTTGAGACCACATTTATATCCACATCAACATCTTGTGACGACATTTTTAATGAAATAATTTTTAATTTCTTTACGTGTTCACACACTATTGATATCACAATTATAAAATCCACAAAACACAATGAAAATTCAATTAATAATTGTTCACTAAATCACAATAAAAATCATTTCTATTCAGTGAGTTTTAATAATCCAAAAAAAAATTTCATTAAATCACTTTTTTCTTCAAAAAATTCAATTAATTTCCAATAATAAAACACACGAAATATCCAAATTTAATTGATTTATAATTTATATTCAAATCTCATAATATCGGTTCACAATAAATTTTATTATTTTATTTGATAAACTCCAGTTAAATAAAATTTTTAATAAAAATACTTTCATCTAGTTCAACGTTCCATAAGTGAATGGCAAGGACAAATTTAGAACCCACAAGTTTATTATCCCTTGTGCTGATGATCTCTCAAGTGGTCGGTATCATTCAAATGGTTCGGAATTCTTGAAGCAATAAGTTATAATACAAATAAAAAAAAGTAAGGTAAAATATACGTAACACTGAATTTTAAATCATCACCAATGAAATTCACTTCAATTCACATTTATGCAATACGATATGTTTACCGTTTCAATTCAACTGGACTACAAAACTGTTGGTTTACAATGCGTTAATGTTGTACCGAAAACGTTTTTCTTTTGCAGCTTTCTCTACGTGAATAAAAGCTCTTGTTGCTTATGAAATGGCAAAAATATTCACCGGAATGTTAAGTTGTATATTGTATGAGTTTTTTTTCTTTTTCTAGTCAAGGAAAAAAGTTAAATAAAATATAACAACAACGAATGTTTTATTTGCACAAACACCTCATGTGAGCGTGGCTACGATTCAATTTAAACTGGATGAATGAAAATAAATTTCTTACAATAAAACAAACAAAAGAGGGTGAATTATGACAAGGATACGGTATGTACCAGTATAGGTATCAATGGTATTATGTAGTTTAAATGTAACTGTATTTTTAGTCATCCGAAAAGAGGCTGGCAAACTCAAATCTTGTTTTTAAGCGAGTCCTTGTCCGTACCGAATCCTTGATAGAATAGCTTCACTTCAGCTCAATCACTTAAACGTTTTTGCGGTAAGGAGCAATTTAGTAAAACGGTAGAAATGATCGTTGAATCGTTTTGCTTTTGACCGATTCACACTGTTTGGCTGACTGCTTTCGTATTACTGGAGAACGTTTTTCATTTTACTTGAGGGTAGCAAAAGCGTAGCGATCAAGCACAACTTTTCATATACGAAGGGCGGTGCCAACTGATTTTTACCCTCATCTTTGAGCCAATCATTTTCATTTATTAAATTGGATAATTTTCTATGTAACATTTGAATTCATTTTACTCTTTTTTATTTGTTTTTTTTTTTTCCTCTCGTGCAGTTGTTTCTTTTAACGATGGGGGATGATAACCAGCCGCACATAGACGACAGTATCGAGATGATAAAATAACAACAACAAAAAAACAATAGATTTTCAGTGAACTGAAAAGAAATATAAAATAAAAGCAAACACCATTAAAAACTATTTCAATGAAGGGGGGATACAACCAACAAGGATGGTAGATGTTTCAACTTTGATTCTTAATATTAATAAATGGGTGAGTTACCAGTTTATACCCATTTATAGTTACCAATTATATGTTTCGATCGTTTTCCATGTTTGATGATTTTCAGTTTGTTAATATCCCTTGGAAGGTAAAAAATTAATTTGATCGTTTAAATACACCAGACACTTTGGTTGTTTCAATTCAATTCTGGGAGCACTCTCTGTTCTGTCTATTACATCGTATCGCATTAAATTCTGCTGGGCATGAGCTAACAATTTTCCGCATAAATAACTTTTTGATCGATCAATTCTCTGTTTATTCCATTTTTTTGCCATGGAAAATTTAAAAGAATTTTACGATAAATTTTAATTGCTAAAAGATTTTAAATTTAAAAGAAAATTTTAAGTTTTTCTTATCGTTTTAGATGATGATAATATTGAAACAAATCAGTAATCCATACTATTATCACTAATGGCCCCTTTGAACTATCTGTAGTTGATTGTTGATTTTCCATTACCATCAATATATTGATTGTATTCCGATGGACCACTGACCAGTAAATCCGATTTATTCAAGTAACATTCAGTTCTTTGGTACTCGAGAATATTTTTTTTTACTTCGATTATCTAAAATAATTGAAATGAATATAATATAGCGATTAGCCTTATTCATTCGTGTAACTTATAGTATCGAATCTATTGTCAATACGATTCCTATTGAATTGCACTCGAAGGATCAAATAATAAAATGCGTTTGAATGTGACCGATTTTTCATTCAATCTATTGAGATAAGTAGCTTAATGGTTGTGTATTATTTTTGTCGTAAAGAAATTGCCGACATTAAGAGCCATTTGAATAGGAAATAAAGTGAAAAAACCTTAAAACCATGAATTGTACAAAATGGTAATCGTATACATTGATGACAATGGTGTTCATCACCTTTCGTTCACTATCTAATAATCTGTATAACTCATCATTGACACAGTCAACATAAACATAATCGATTTCAATCTGCATAATGATTATGTAAAAAATAAAATAAATAAATATTCAACAAAAGTGACAAGTAGATGTGCTACTTGTGAATAGGATGCGTTATAAATAAATGGCAAATATAATAGTAAAATATCCCATCCAGTGATTGAGATCTTTTAAGTATATTCATTCAATATGAAGAGATTTTATTGATGTAAAAGTGTGTTAAAGTTTCTCCTATTCAACGTGAGATTTTTGCGTTCAATAAGGTATGTTCAAATAAGCACTCAATTCATTCAACCATAATAAATTTGTCATTTTGTTTATTCAATATTGTATGTAGATTGCATCTTAGCTAATTAGACCGGTCTCTTTGATGATACACCTCCGCATTGATTGTATTCCATTTTACGAGAATTTTCTTCAGAAAGAAAATCAAAATATTTCGTAGAATCAGACAGCGTGGGTTTAACGGCTATCATATTTCATCAAATACTTTATTTTCAAATTACTGATTCACTTGAACCAATTATTAATAATTTGTAATGTAATCAAATCCAAGTTTATGATACCATTAATACACCAGTACCAGTAGTAAGTAATAAGTTGAATTTTATGTTCTGCTTCAGACCGAAATAAATATCGAAAATTGCAATTTCATTCACTGAATAAAATTGCCAACATAAATGTTTATTCATAATCCATTGTTATTTATAGCATAATTTATTTCACCGGGGATAATGTTTTATCCATATTCTCATGTCGTATTTTATGAATTGAAAAATTCTATTAATTTTCATTGCACACAAAAATGAAAAGAAAAGAAACTTTTTCTAATGCTTTCATAAATGCATTTTATGGGTCTCAGAGGGTAAATGCATCCATAGCCATATTGTATCCATTCAATTGAATAATTATTTAAATGTTTACTCGTATCAGTATGGTCTATTAAATTGGCGCCATTCCCATGATTGTATAATTTGCATCTGTCTGATCGACTAATTTTAAGATTAAAATTGTAAATTTCTATTGCCGTTAATCGCAGTGTTGTTTAACTTTAGATAAAAAAAAAATATACAGAAGAACCAGTTGCCAGATAATTGAGACAGGTTGCACTCGATTTAGTATGGGAAATCGGTTGAAAATACAACAAATACCGATTGTGATAATCCTTGCCGGTGTCGACAACTTTCTCTGGTCCACTTCACCTTTCTATTTGGTATTACATACAGTAAAAAAATTTCAACAAACTAAAGTAGCAGACAAACGGATAGTATCCTCTGATGTTGTATGTCAGAAGTTAAATTAACCTAAAACTAATCTGTCTGGAAACAAATATTATTATTTTATGCATAATTTCATTAAATTGCAAACATCATCGAGTTATGAATACTTTTAAAATAATAATAATAAGAATCATAAAATTTATAGTTGAAAATATAATATTTCTTAAACAATAACAGATGAACAATAGGATTAAATAGAGTACGATTCTCTGTAGTTTATTTTGCGATACCATTCATATGCATTTGCTTTTGTTCATCGGATGTCTCATCCCTATGAATAATCTCAAATCCATTAGATCCATACGTCTTCATCAAATCGAATGCAGACCTTTATTTTCCGTACCGTAATCATCAAAATCCATTTTCTTTGGATTTTATTATGAATAGTAATCGCATATTTATAGTTCAATCTGTAGTGGATTTATGTTTCTTTTGATGGAAGTGTTGCAACCACCCGGGTACTGATGCCAACGAATACAAGAAAAATCAATCATAAATCGTATTAATTCCATACAAGAAACATAAAATCACGAAGTAAAGAAAAAATCTAATTTCATGGTGGTCTTTCAGTAGCGAATAAAAAACATTTAAGATACACAAATTAATTTAATACTTTTCTTTATTCTTTTCACTCCTTAAGATTGGCCGAAGTGGTTTCTGTAACTTATCTATTTTATCATAAAGTATCAAATTATAAAGTCTTATTTATTTTTGCGCGGATCCTTTATCGTTTACCAATTCAAATGAAATGATGTTTATGATGTTCACCTATTGTCCCCCAGTTACGTTTACCATTTTATAATAATAGTAATAAAGAAGATTGAGTACAACCAACAACAATAGACTAAATAGATAATGAAATCGCGCCCTTTTTTATGGATTTATGATGTGTGGTAAACATAATGGATGTGACTCGAAGAAAATTGGTGTACGATTTATGATAATGGTTCAATTTACTGGTGGTGCTACTGGTTATGTTACTCTTGGCTGTCCTTTCACGTCGGGGGTCGTTTTGAAAATCACTCAAACCAAAATGAAATCGTCTTATGATCAAACGGATCACCGATGAGGACGAACGTCTAGCGAACACACATTAATTCATCTTAATTGGATGGGATATAATATTTAATTTTTTTTTTCGTGTTACCTCGCGCATGATAGCAAGCCCAATCTCATGCCAAATACAATAACGGATTTTATTCAGGTAAACATGAACGGTTTGCTGTTCACTCACTTTGTTTTTTTTTTCTAGACATTAAATGGCAATATGATATGATACCCATTGCCTGTAATGTATAGATTTTAACAATAGTAAATTCTATAAATTTCGCATTACCTATCGTTTGGCAGCCCCATAATTTTTGAGTTGTTTCAACAAAGAATCTCAGGATTCACGTCAATTTATCGGTGATTTGGTTTTCATTTTTCCACTCTGTACGATATTTGATTCATTGAACGATACTATTCACAGTCAAGTAGTGATTGATAAATGAATGATGGCAAAACATGATGAGTCTCATTATAATGAGAATATGTTGATGTGTTTTCATATAAACTAGCCCACCCTCTGACACACTCATTTATACTTGAGTGTATTATAAAAACTATCTTATGGAGAAGGTCACCGACACACACACTAGACAATATAACAAATAAATTACAAGTAATTATATCAAGTATTTATTAAAACATTTTATTATCGAATCAACACACCCTTTTGCTGAATTATTGCAGCCCTCCAAATTCAGATTAGGGAAATTATCGCACGAAATATATTTTGATTCGATTTTTCTCATTCACCCTGAGGATATTGAAATATCAAGCGATGTTTGATTTCATCTGAGAGGAATAGAAAAAACAGTAACCAATTAGAAGATTGAAGTGATGTGAACGAAAATAAAAGAGTAGGAAACTATTGAATGATATTAATGGGGAATATTTTGGTTTTTCAGTTACCATTAAGTGCATACACGTTTCAACTCATCAGTTACACGTTTAATGGTTCTGTACATTTACCTAATACTTGTATAATTAAACGGAGTATTTGTAGTTCAATAAAGTGCTCTCATCATCATATTGGAGATTTTTTTCTTGCTGTAGTTTATTTTTGTTGAAGGGTCTTCACATATCAACTCCTTTACATAAATGTTATTGTTGTACCAAATTAATTGGATGAAATTGATGTTACTCAGGGCTGAATATCGATGGTAGAGTTTTCTCTTTTTTTTTCTATTTCATGTCTTTCGAAAAAGTCTCATATGACATGGACTGGAACATACTGATAGAAGACACTATGAACTATTGAATTTTCTTTTTCGTACTCTAATCAATGATTCAATATCATCATCTTCTGTTATCGGAACCCCTTTATTTCCTGAATTTAACTGATTCTGGCAATCTAATTAAACTGATAATACATGCTGTGCATTCCTTTATTATTTGAATCAAATATTTATTAGAAGACATAGTGTACCCATTCATAGGATTTGATTTTCATGTCATGGGTAAGCAATTAATAGGCTTTTGATTATTCACTACCAGATAGCCTTTTATCGTAATCCATTATGGTTTCAGTTTCAATTAAAAGATAAATTTTCATTTGACAACCCAAAAAACCAGAGTATGTTGTCTATTACCTGAAATTTGATTTCTGAACTTTCTTTCTTTTGATGAACACAATTAAGAACTATTTGATGGATTATTGTGTTGCATTATCTTAAATTACTTTTATAATGGCACACACCATTAACTGGTGATTTGTATAAATTATTCAACGAATCAATGTGATACGTGTACTTCAAAGAGTCAATGTATTTATTCAAGCAGTAAAATTGTAGTGCTAATAGTTGATGGAAAATGGAAATGAAATTATTATGCTTCTATTGATGTGATCTATGTACATTATGATTGACTAATGCCAATGGTAAATTGAGGTGCTTTTATAGTAAAACTGTTGTAGGGTGGTTTTCCACTTTATAATTTTGTTCAACAGCAATCTCATCACCAATGAACCACGAAACCGTTCACAAAACACCACGGCTATTTTAGTATTTTCCATAATGGGATGCAATCATACCTGAATGAATTATCCGTGTGAACAATATGATGTAGTGCCTGTAGCCAATTTTATGTAATAGACCACAATGTTTATACCGTACCATCCGGAAAATCGAAATCACTGACGGAAGATGGTGTTTCATGAATATTTCAATCATCTATGATTTCCCTATTGTTTGTCCACATCAGTCATCGTACTCTCGGTTGAATGCCAAAGAATAATAATCATTAATAGATTCAGTTTGAATATTTTTGATGGCTAAAAATAAATCTATTGATTATGATAGATTACATTTACTACATATATACTCACGTTAAGATTCAATAAAACCAATGAATTCGTTCATTAATTCTATTCACTAACCAATTTAATTGTTCAATTTCTAATCATCTGTACTATAATATTGTAGTTAATTTAATTTAAAATCAATTGAAAATAGGAATGGTATCCAATATCCAAAATGAATAGTTCAAATGTACTCTCCATTACATAGACAACATCACTGTGTACATTATATTTACCGAATCCTATAGACGAACGAACATAAAAAGCAAAAGCAACATGGAAATCGTATCAAATATTTCAACAGAGAATTTCCCAATGCTGTTTTCTTTTATCAAATATCAAATGGAATGGAAAATTCGGCAAAGTGTTTCATTTTTTTTTTATAAATCCAATGTCAGTGATTGGTGATTCTCCAACAATTTATGTTTACCATTCACTTGTACAGTTAGATACCGTAATCTCAGGAAAAAAAAATTATTTTATGGATTCCATTGGAGATGTAATTTTTTTGCTATCCACCTTTCGCTTACACTCACTACGTATTAAATGTTTTATCTCATTGAGTATGTACGGGGAGTTCTATAATGTAACACAATTTAGAAAGGTAATTTCTGTTTTTCACTCTATGCCATAAAATGTTAATGTTCAAGCACATGAGATAGCTTTACCGTGTCGCAATAATTGCCAAAAGTAATTTAATTTAATTTCCCAGGTAAATTGGTATTCACATAACATGCATGTGTAATGGCAATAGAGACTATAGAATCATATAGATAGTAGAGATGTTTTTAAAATGTGTTGTTTTTATCAACATTTTAGTAAAAAGCTGCTTAACAGTTTACATAAAGTACTTTCCGTAATTCTTGTATGTTACAAATGAAAATGCTTTTCCAACTTTCTATTTTTATTCATATGGCTGATATACAATTTGAAACACTTCACAATTCCCAATACGACTAAAGTTATTTACTGTTTTGAAGGTGTGGCATGAACAATATGATTACACTGTTTTACTTTAAAATAACTACAAACAAAACCATTTCTGTTTAGACGTTATTCTGATATCATGATTTTGAAATTAGATATCAAAGTTGTGGTTTAACATCGAATCTATTCCATGGTAAATAAGAAGAGAAAATATAATTCATTTCGATTTAAATGATCAAGAAAAGTGAAGTCGAAAGAAAAGTTTTTTTTTTGTTTATTTGCAAATTCAGGAAGAAAATTTCTATCTATATTGGTTGTGATAATCTAATCAAGACCAGTTTAATTTTCGGAAGAAAAATAAAGAATTTTGATATGATGAAAATGAGATTGAAGTTAAACTTTCTACCCTCCATTCTAACCAAAATATTGTGAAAATGTCAAAGTTTTCTGATTGTTCTTTTCTTCCTGACTATAAGTTAAACTTTCTATTATGTGGTAAACTCTACCGATTACCTCACACTATAAAAATAACAAAATGATTGTAGGCAATGGTTACAGTTTGAATTTTTTGGTTTATTCTAACCATGTAACACCATTTTGCTTTTGTATTTTCTTCTAATGTTGTTCAACGACTTCGTTGGATATTTAAACAGATCTTAATACTTCTGTTGAATTAATAGTGAATAGCATTAAATCAGATTTGTTGAACTGTTTTCATATCCATTTTGTTTTCAGAGATTTGGTTGTGTATTAAACGATGTCTTTCCACTTTAGCCAGTCCGTATAACTCGGAGTTTTCTACTCGGAAAAGTTTATGAGTGAATTTGGAAATATGTTTAATCTAACGGTTTCGCCCTCCGATATCGGAAACATGTGCGGTAAGCTCTTGTGTAAGAAATAGAAAACATTCCATCTAATACTTGATTATGGATAACCAAAGAAATAGAAAATAAAAGAACAAGAGTTAGAAGTTCACAGAGAGCCCATTAAATAGTTATTATTTGATTTTCTTATATTTTTTGGGATGTGATGCTCTTTTTTTTCTGATTTCTTGTTGTTTCATTTTTGTTTTGTTGAGGGGATGAAATAAAATACATTAACTTTTCCATCTAAATATTTCCGTTTCCCAAGAGTCTATTTTCAAAATCAGCAGCAATGGTTTTTATATGTTTCATAAAGATTCTTATGTGATGCGATGATTCGATCACATAATATGTATAACAAAGTCAGTGATTCGTTGTCTTTTATCTGCCACCCTGGTTGCCCATCCCAAAATGAATCATTTCACGAAACATGAGAACGATTGAATGGAATGGCACGATATCTAAACGATCTGTATCCTGAGGACACTCAATTATTCCATTCTATTTTATTATACAATCTTTATTATGCCACATTTTATATCTTTCAGTTTTTTCTTCGCTGCTTCATCTGTTCAATATCTTTCATTTCGATTGATCCTATTGGATTGAGTTTGATGGATTTATGTATAATATTAATGTGCATTTTCGTTTAATATGATACTCTGGTCCTTTTTTTTTTGATTACACAATGGACATAAATTATTATGGATGAAATCTTAATTGATATGTGATTAGAAAAGAAAATTTCAATCAGATTTTGAAAATAATAAAATGTTAAATCTTTACTATGCTTATTAGCAATAACTTGAATAGGATAATATTTATGAAAAAAGGCCAATATATTAACTATAATTCATGTGCACAAAAATTCGCATTCCGGAAAAAGTTTGTTTGAAATTGGGAAAATTCAAAGTCACATTTTTTATTTAAGATTCAAATAGTCGACAACCAATAAGCGACATCTATCATTATTATATTGAAAGACACAACTAAATTGAAAATGTTTGACTGGTGGCAATTGGTGAAATATCAAGCAGTTTAATCAAGACACCAAGATGTTAATTAATAACAAATGTTAAAAAATCAAACATTAAAAGTTAATTTAAATTATTCCGTACTAAAAATTGAGGTAATTATAATCAATATAGATTCTATTGTGAGATGTAGTTTTATTAGAACCTCACCGCATAATCGGACGAATTCTGAGATGTTTCCACATTTGGCTCCAATCCCAACTCGAATTAATATATTGCCTTGTTAAATGTTAAAAAATCATATATTAAAAGTTAATTAATCTATTCCGTATTAAAAATTGAGGTAATTTAAATATATTTAATATTTAACTGTAAATTGCTAGAACTTGGTTTGTGTATTGCAATGACATTCGTCGTATTGAACTTCCCCCCGGCTGCGGCCTGAAATATAAAATTTAAACGAATATAAACAAATACAACCAAAAAGCAGAAAATAGAGGAAAGTAAATAGAAGTCTAAGAGTTGTGGTGGATGATTAAAATTGAGTTGAATTTTTTTATTTAACAGTTTACACCTTGCACAAATATTAAAGAGTTGTGAATAAAAAGTTAATTTACAATTACTAATTGCTAGAACGATTCTTTGGAGCAGTCCTTCATCTCCACCGGAGTCGTACAGAAGGTGAGTGTTCATCTCAGAATTATCACGAATCGTGGTCATTTCACAATGCGTGCTATTATTTCTCATATTTTCCAAATTGCAATATGACCTCTGTTCTTTCCACAGATTTGCATTTAGTTGGACCTTAAACATATCACCAGCTCGATACACGGAGTTTTCAGTATGTCGTTTCTCAGAAATCTTGTGCGAAATGTAAGAACCAAAGGCCGACTTACGTAATTAGTTTGTGTCTATCTAGAATTCTAGAATGTTTTTCTTATCTCGTTCCAGGCACCGCAATTACTGAAGGAGGTCAACTCGTCACAACGGTTGATACATACGGGTAAGAAATTGAATATCAAGAGGAAGAAAGAAGATTTATCAAGTGGTTATGAATTAGGTATTCCCCATATGGCTGCTGCCGTCCAAAAACCGGCACCCGACTTCAAAGGTGTTGCTGTCATGAACAACGATTTCAAAGAGATCCAATTATCAGATTTCAAGGGAAAATATCTGTACTTGTTCTTCTATCCACTAGATTTGTATGTCAAACAGTGAGGTAGTAAGATATGATATGTTAATTGATTTAATTATTTTAGCACATTCGTCTGTCCCACCGAAATTATTGCGTTCAGCGACCGTATCAGTGAATTTAAAGCATTGAATACCGAAGTCATTGGAGTCTCTGTCGATTCACACTTCAGCCATTTGGCCTGGTGCAACGTAGACCGAAAAGATGGTGGTGTCGGTAAACTAAACTATCCATTGCTCTCTGATATTACCAAGCAAATTTCCAAAGAATATGGTGTCTTGTTGGATGACAGTGGCATAGCTCTTCGAGGCAGTTTCTTAATTGATCCGACTGTGAGTGTTTAAAAAATGGTTACTGCTATACATGTTTACCTCATCATTCGATGTATTTTCAGGGAGTTGTTCGTCAAGCAACAATTAATGATTTGCCAGTAGGACGTTCAGTTGACGAGACACTTCGTTTAATTCAGGCATTCCAATTCGTCGAAAAGCACGGAGAAGGTATTGATATACACTAAATTAAATGAAAATTAATTCTAAGTTTTGGCCTCTCATTTTAGTTTGCCCAGCTAACTGGAATCCTCAAGATAATCCAGATACAATCAAACCAAACGTGAAGGGATCAAAAGAATATTTCAATAAGCATTCATAAATTATTTATCGTTCGAATAGCATATTGGTTTTGTATCCATATTTATACAAAATAACAGTTGTTGATATAAAACAGTTCATGAGTCTCATTTTGCACTGGGAAACCTTATAATTTGCAGGAGTATTTACGATATAATTACAGATCTGAGTAATCGATCAGATACACAAATCGACGTTGTAAATCAATTATTTGACGCATTTTAGTTTTGAAGCTGTTTGCAACAAGAACATCGATCAATTGATTCAAATATTTTAAACTTGAATCAGAATTAGCTTCATAAATACCATGTACATGGTATCCAGAGGATCGAAGTGGCGAGAAACGAACGGTATATTACGATGGCGCGGAAGTCCCATTGCCAAGAAGACATGCGGTAAGAATACATTTTCCGTCACTTGACATTCAGTTCTGCGGGCCAGGTGATCGAGATCTAGGCAACTGGATTCTATTGCCAAAATGTGATGCAAAAATTTCAATTGTTAATCTCAGTCATGTAAATGATCAGCAAGAGTCCGGCTGATTCATTTCATTCGTTATTTTAAATAATTTTATATAGCGTATTTTTATACCACCGACCCTTTCTTTTCTATTGGTAATATTAAACATTTTGTTTCTTTTTACCGATCTGGCCCGAAACCGTGTATAACTCAAAATGAATATATGTGAAGATGAGAAACTGGAGGCAGCCACAGCCCATTATGAGAATAAACTTAAATGGCGTGCATTTCATCGGCTCCAGTTGTATAACATTCATCGGAAACTATTTAAATTGGAACTCGATTTAGTGGACAACTTTTATAAACGAAAACTAAAGGCAAACGCGCTAAATGCATTTAAGAGTAATGTGCAAGAAATGCGAATGATACGGTCGTTATGTGATGCCGTTAAATTGACGAAATTCCTTAAGGTTAGTGACTTCTTAAGCTACACCAGATCATTCGAAATGGGCGAGGGAATGCGTGTTGCTGAACGTGATAAGAAAATGATATTTGCGATTAATTTTAATCGTGTTCGAATGATGAGAAAATACTTCAATTTATGGAGGAAATGTTGCAACACATAACTAAGGGAAATCGGATAAATCAACAAACTAGATTATTACAGTATTTAAAGTATATATTTATACTTATCCATTAAATTATTAATCATATTTACGAGTCTATTAAACAACTATGTACTAAAAGGATCTTTAATTCAATTAACGTTTCTTATTTCGCTTCAGCTCATTTAGTTCGCCTTGTTGTTGAGCAGCTTCCCCAAATATACGACGTACTTTGTCTTTACGTTCTGCATCCAATTCCAATTGCTTTGTTAATTTCTCCTTTGCAATGAATTGATTATCTCTACGTAGTTCTCTAATTGCTCCCTTCGTTTCGCGTTTAATCTTCTGCTTCAATGTTTCTCTGATTGCTTTCTCTTTGCCCATTACTTTCTGGTTTCGTTTATCGTCAAACACTCGACCGAACTTGGGTTCTAAGAGACGCAGCATTTTAGGTTTCTTTGCTGGCAATGTTAAATGGCGAAGTTTTTGATTCTGTGATTCCGTCAACGCAGATCTACACTCATCTAGAGTTTCATTTAGCCATTTCGGATATGTTTTATAATTCACATTTTTCAAAATCTTCTTCAACCGTAAAGTCATGTAATATGAGTTAACACTTTCTTTTTGCAGTTCTAGAAACTGTTGAAATAACTTCAGGCTTAGATTCGTAATAGCCAATTTAAATGACGCATCTATTTCTTCTGTGATAAAATCTACTGAATTTAATTTCTTATATTCAATTTTCTTGTAGCCCAAATCATTAAGTGCAATGGATGATTGATCCTTCTTGTCATCAACGTTAATTGCAGCACTCAATATATATTCTAAAACATTGATTGATGCTGGTATATATCGTTTTGAATCACAGGTGAATTCTAATAGTACAGTGACTATAAACAGTGCCTTTGCAAAATCAGATCGATTAGTAATGCAGCAATTGGATAATATTTCACTCATAAATAAAATACAAGGCGTTACAATCGGATGACGATAATCAGAAGGTGTATATAGATGAGAAGTTAATTTAAACATCATTAAGCATTCCAATCCGGGGAAGGTTTTAACATTGTTTTCATAGGCTCGTCGACGATCATTCACGACATGTCGCATTAGATTTGTTGTTCCTTGTGGATCTAGTTTTGCTAATTCCAGTAAATTCTTTCCGAGAATATTGAATTTATAAAAGATGTCTTGACAATTGGACTCATTAATATCAGTGAATTCTTGACATATGTAGCGTATTAAATAACCGAACAATTTAGTCATTCCTGGTCTATTGGCTGGGTCAATTTTTGGATGATTTGTCTTTATCATTCTGTTTATAATGACACATTGTTGAGCCACTTTGTATTTTCCTAATAACTCTTCGAATTCTTCGTAGACATTTGGTAGATCAAATGTGTATGGCAATTCATTCTCTGCTTGCTTTATTAACTTTAACCGATCTTCCTTAGAAACATTTGCATCTTCGTTCTTTGATTTTTTTGCTTTCTTTGTAATTTCAGGTTGAGCTTCTTCAGTTTCACTGTCATCGAAATCACTTAACTTATTATCGGCATCTTCTTCAGACTCATCATCATCATCATCTTCTTCCACTTCTTCTTCACTTTCTTGTTCATTATCATCATCTGCATTATTGATTTCATTCTCATCTTCACCATAATTGATCGATACATTATCATCCGAATCTTCAAATTCTGAATTGTTATTTATATTTGTCTCCTCATTATTGTCTTCATCTAAAATAAGTGGTAATATAGATTCAGTGATAATCATAAATAAAAATAGTTACCTTCATCAGAGTTATCAGGTTCCTCTCCAACGTAATAATCTTCATCTAATGCATCAGCCGAACGGTGACTGGGCGCAACCGTTTTCTTCTTCTCGAAATCACCATTCATTCGAGCAATCCGTTGTTTTTCCAGTTCCTCCAAGCGTTTCTTTTCTTTCTCCAATATTTCCTTTTCGGATTTCAATTTATCAGTGGGTTCACCTCGCCTTTCAAATATCAATTCCTTAACAGTTTTATCGTATGTATCAGGTTTTGGTTTCTCTTGCGTTCCATCGTCGGTCATCTTGGCCATCAATAGTTGTAAATTTTTCCATTGATCATCCAATTGATCAGTTAACATATTAACTTCTTCCTTTTCCTTTAAATTTTCCACCTTACGACGTTTCTGATCAGCAATCAAGTCCTCAATTGCGGTCTTCCTCTTATTGTGATCATCGTCCTCGTTCTCACTGTCACTATCACCTCCACCACCAAAGTGAGCGATTTTGGTAAAATCAGCATCCAACCGACCGCCGTCATCGTCCGAATCACTGACAACAACATCATCATACTTCTCTAGTTCGGCTAGTGTTTGACCTTTGTGTGTCAACATTTCATTATCATCCAGATTGTAAATGCTACCCTTCTTCGACTTGTATTGACTAATTCGTTCTTCGGTGAATCGTGCTTGTGCTATTTCCTCATCCGTCATCTCTGAATGACGACCGAGACGTTTGTCCCGAAATTTGTTGTCCTTGAATCTGCGCTGGAATTCATTTCCCAATGTTTGTTTCCTTTTCTTGATAGCTTTTGAACGTGAGACTCCGGGCAACCCTTTATCTGCCGGCAAGGTCCGTCCTAAAATCTTAAACTTTTCTTTATTAATGTGCACTTCGAAGGCGTTCAACTTGTTCTTCTTGAACTGTTGGTTCTTTGCGCCAACTTCCTCAGATTTCGCAAATTTCTTCTTCACTTGAGCTTTACCCATCGTTGAAACTACTGTTTGATTCAGCACCAGGCTACTAAAATTGAAATTAAACGTCTAAAAATTATTATTTCGATTGAAACCACGATTCGGTATTTCTTCCACAAAATTGTAAACAAACTGATGTCAGAAAGCACGTGGCGCTGTTGCCGAATGTATCTGTGCATGTGTGGGTGATTCCGAACTCCGAACTCGGTATTTTAGTTTCAGCAAAGACACAATTGCGATCAGTTGGATAGTAGATTGTTTTGTTTTGAAATTCAATTGAATTCATACGATCAACAAAATATTGATCGGAATCATAAATATTATTACAAAATGTTAGTACAAATTATTTGAATAATACGATCAACAAATAATTATCATAATCTCAAAGTGTAATTGGCAATAATAGTACAGTGCATATGTATAGCTTTAAGTAACGCAATGGATGATCTTCAGGAGAATGCCGATCGTATTTCAGCAAATATCAGAAGAAGGAAATCCGAGCAAGATTTGAACCAAACAATTTTGAGCAATGTCTCCTCAAACACAAGTGATACCCCAGATAATGTTCAAAACACCTCAAGACTCATAACATTTATGGAGTCTACTTCGAGCAGCGATTGCAATGATGATGGGAACTATTCCAATTGGGAAGGTCCAGATGAATCATCATCAAATGAAAATTCATCACCTAATTCACCTAACAAAAGCAGTCATAACAAGTCCTCATCATTTTCTATATCAGTAGATTTTGTGAAGAATCTCTCACAATGCACACCAAAATATTCAAATTCGAATGAAACCAATGATTCAATTAAATTGCTGCCACTACCTCCAAGCTCATCAAGAAAAATGTTTTCCAATATTGTAGCTACAAGTACACCTTTAGCTGATAACCAGTTTCTAAGGAGACCAATTAAACGGAAAAGAGTTTTATTTGATGATTTAAACAATGAAACAATGGATGACAGGATCCCTACAACATCGTATGCCAGCCAAATTGTTGATAAGGGAAACATTATGCCTAATATAAACACTTCAAAAACCCAAATCTTCTCTGGATTTACAACAGCTACAGGAGAAGCAATAACCATTGATAAGACAGCTGTTGAAAGGGCTAAGAAATTTATTATGAACGAAGACAACTATTCAATTCCCAATAATAATATCCACACTTTGAAACCTCAAATCTTCTCTGGATTTACAACAGCTACAGGCACAGCAATTACGATAGATAAGATAGTGCTTGAAAAGGCTGAGAAATTTATTATGAACGATGGCAACAACCCTATTCCAAATAATAATAGTAACAATCAAAAAACCAAAATTTTCTCTGGATTTACAACAGCTACAGGCACAGCAATTACGGTAGATAAGACTGTGCTTGAAAAAGCTCAGAAATTTATTATGAAAGATGGCAGCAATACTATTCCCAATAATAATATTAACAATCAGAAAACCAAAATTTTCTCTGGATTTACAACAGCCACTGGAGAAGCAATTACAATTGATAAGGCAGCACTTAACAGGGCTAAGAAATATGCTAGAAACGATGTCAACATTTCAAGTTCAAATCATAATAAATCTGATACTTCGAATACTCAAATCTTCACCGGGTTTACAACAGGTAAAGGAGAAGCAATTACAATTGATAAGGCATCGCTTGAAAAAGCTAAGAAATTTATTATGAACAATGTCTGCTATTCAAGTCCCAGCACAAGTAAAATGCCTAAGCAACATATTATCCAATTTGAATCTCGAGAAAACGATATGAACAAATCGACCACATCAAATAAAATTCTTGGTGATTTATGTACTAAACCAAGTTCCAACTACATTCAAAATATCAAAGAAAATGGTAGTAGTAGTATAAATTTAATAGCCGAAGCAGCAGATCATGAAGATCAATCTAATGTATCAGTTAAAAATTTAGACGAGCTAAGCAAAAGTAATTCATGTATGCAGATTGATGAACATTCAATAGACTATGATGATTTCAATGAACTTTTTACACAAGAGAGAAAGAATAGACGAGTAAATAATCGATATCGTAAAAAACCAGTTGGAGTTTTATCAAATCCCGGATATCTTTTTAACGCGAAACAATCAAATAATCGAATAAGTTTATTAGATATGGTTAATGGTGCATACCCAAAGAGATATACCATTAATGAACTAATTGAGCATGGAGTTTCAGAAGAAGTCGCAAATATTGATACTGAAAATTGTTTAGATCTTGAATTCGATATGTCAAAAATTTATGGGTAATCTTTGATATTGGGCTGTTTCAAATCAATTCTCATTACATTTACTTTTAGGCCCGAGCAGTGTAAAAACGGAATTGATTACCAAGATGGTTTTCTATTGAAAACAGCAAATAACTGCAAGGTCGGATTTCTCGAGATCGTTAATTGTTTCATGGAAAATAAGAAAATTCCGTGTAAAATAGACAATATGGATCGATTTAGAAACCATTTCAAATGTATTGTAACAAAGTTCGCAATGCTTGAACAATCATTCCCCATAACTTTTGGAGGAAAGTTATTGAATCCTGAAAATATCTTATTACAGCTAAAGTATCGTTATGAAAGAGAAATATTATTAGGCCATCGTTCGGCATTGCATCAAATTAAACATGGTGGAATGTCGCCAAGTGATAGAATTGTGGTGTATGTATCGCAAATTAATAAAGACGGCAAAGTGGAACTTTGTGATGGATGGAATTACTGCAATAGTGCTGTAGATTATATTCTCTCGGAAGCCATTAATAAAGGAAAGATTAATGTAGGAACCAAACTGATGATTTCTGGTGCTACTTTCGTACCAAGTTTAGGAATGAGTAAATCAATGATTTTGCAATTACATGCGAATGGAACCAGAAGAGTTAAATGGTATACGAAACTAGGCAAACAGAAAAATTCAAATGCATTTTCAATATCTATAAATAGTATTAAATCATTAGGTGGTGACGTACCTATGATAAAGGGAATTATTGTTAGAAAGTATCCAATCATGTATAAAGTATATGACGATAATAGTTCTATTTTAAGTAAGTCGGTATAATGAGATCCTTTCATATTCATAATATTAATGTTACTTCTATTCTTACAGTTTTACATGAAAGAAAATTTAAAGAGTTGGTTGAAGAAGAGCAAGAGACTATGGAAGATGAAAGACCACAATTAGCAACATTTAGAAAATCTAGAGTCATATTAAGTTCCAGTATTCGTAAGTTGAAAGTAATCCCCTTACAAGTTCTTTGTTTAACTGATACGGTTCATCCTGAGAAGTTAATAATTGTGGAAATTAAGCATCTGGTTTACCCAGTACCAGTAAAAGAAGGTATTATTTTAAGCCTTAGCAATTTACATATTGACGGAGAATATCTTCGTAATATCAAATTATCAACTACTGCCGATACCAAAATAGATCATAATGTAGAATTCGTTGAAGTACCTGATAAATATCGCAAAAAGTATACCCCAATACATATTTTGGAGAATAACTTTTCGTCTTTATTGAATGAAATAGACACAGTTGGTTTAGTAATTTTGATTAGATTGAAAAAACAAAGAGATCCAGCTGAGTTAGTGTACTTAGTGGACGATAAGCAAAATTTTTTATGTGTGGAGTTTTACGAAGGAATTGAATTTTATGGATATAAGAATCATGTGGAGACAGGGCAAATATTAAGTTTCTGTAATATTTATTATGAAGGAAATACAACATCGAAAGGCATACCGAAATGTGACTTTACTTTAAAATCATTTATATCTGTGGATCCATTATCTCCCATTTTAAAGGAGACAATTACCACTTTAAGTACTACAATTAAAAGTAATAATCCTGAAGGATATAATGATATTTGTTTAGAAAAACTACAAAATCTTTAGGTTTTCTTTTATTAATAAAAAACTGGTTATATCTTAATATTTAACGTAATTCTCAATAACAGAAGAGGTAGACATAACAATGTGATAACAAAGATATTTCAGCTTTAAAATGAGCTGATAAAATTTATCCCTTTTTCAGATATAAAAAAGTACTAAGAATTAACATTTAACATAAAATACGAAATATTTAAATAATTTAGTTATTTTCAGTACAAAAACGTATAAAAAATCCTAAACCTATAAACCAAACTCATTATAAATTGCATCCCAAAATTTTAACCGATTCGGTTCTAGAGCATCTCTGGCATCCAGGTTACCAGTAATGTCTAGATATGGAATATCCGTCAAACTACTTGAATTCACTGAAATCCAATTTGTTCCCAGTATAGGATCTCTTCGTCCTAAAGGCGTTGGATGTCTTTAATCAAAATAAAGATTACTTCAAGTATTGAAATTAAATATACTGGTAATAATAGTCTTACCCGAATTTAGCAAAATTTGTCCACATTGCAACCATTCTCCTCTTAACTTGAATTTCTGGTGACGATGGATCCAAAGTCAAATTGAAGAAACCAAAGTGGAAGAGATAACCCAATTCGTCACCGTGACATACTCCGGGCCTAGATATTCCAAGCAAACGTTTGTATAACCCCAGTGAACCATCAAAGCCAAATCTATAAACAAATGTTGATGGTGTAGTTACACTCATACCAGCTCCATGAAGTCGTGCAGTTTCTACCACACCTCGAGTGAACATAATATCTGTTAAAAGCTGTAAGTTACATATTTACACGTTATTTGATCTTTTCATTGAATTATTCCTTTTGTCTATTTACCATTATCATTTCTTCTAATGTATCTTCTGTTATAGGTCGTGGACCCAAATAATGGTCACGAATTTTCATGGCGATCTTATGACTTTCCGGCGAATCACGTCCTCCGGGGAACTTTAGGTCAAGTGGTACTAATCGAATAACATCTTTATTAATTGTATCCAGCAGTTGTGGATCCTTACGTAATCCTATAAATTTTGATTGTGAGTTATATTCAATTACACAAAAAATTAAAATCACATACTTCTCATAAATAGCATAGCTTCATGAGTGTTATAGCCGATAATGTATGGAACTTTATTAAAGTTCTTTGTTCTTAAAATCTCAAGTGGATGTTCTGTTAAAAATGGTTCTTCTTGCAAACCAATTGAATTACCTTCCCAACTCGGTGATGTCCATGTCTCTTCAATTGATGGAACAAATGGAAGTCCAATATTCTTTCTGGCATCATCAACTGTCAAAGTCTTAGTGGCACCATCAATCAAAGCCTTAGCCGGTAATCGTCGAAGATATTCAATTAGCTCATCAGTGTTATTAGTCTGAATTCCCAGTACATGACCCAATCGAAAAGCTCGATCCTTTGGATGTTCTGCTAATGCCCATGGATTTAAAGCTGAACCACTTTGGGAAATTGCTCTGTTAAAGAGCCCAGCTGCCATCGGTGATATTAAAAGATATTGCACTGATGCACCACCCGCAGATTCACCAAAAACTGTCACCTGTTTTGGATCCCCACCGAAAGCAGCGATATTTTCTTGAACCCATTTAAGAGCCAATACTTGATCCTTTAGTCCAACGTTTCCTGGTGCATCACTGCCTACACTCAAGAATCCCAATGGTCCCAATCGATAATTTAATGTAACTAATACAACACCTTCGGCAACCAAAAAATCAGGGCCATATAAAAATGAGTTGCCTGACCCAAATGTGAATGCACCGCCATGTATCCAAACCATTACAGGTAATTGTGGATGACTGATTTGTAATAACAAATATTATTATTAATGATCATTGACATTAAACTCTGAAATTAAAAAAAAAAAACAAAATTGCTTACACTTTGGTCTCCGGTAAAATTGGTGTGTACACATTTATGAAGAGGCAATCTTCATTGCCCTTGTAATTATCGAAGAGCATATTACGATGTGGACAAGGGCTACCTTCTTTCAATGCATTCCGAACACCTCGCCATGGTTTCTCTGGCAAAGCACTTCGAAATCTATAATCCAAAACAAACTTGAATATCATAAGTATAAATGTTCAATCAATTATTTCAATTTACCGTCGATTTCCAACTGGAGGTTGACCATATCGAATACCGCGAAAACTGTAATAAAAACCTTTATTACCTGATTTGTATTGTTGAATGCGCCCTTTCAAACCCCCATTCTTTGTTACAAGAACTACTCGACCTTCTTGCTAAAGAGCCAATAAAATTTTGGTTAGTTAGAAGAAAAATAAATATTTTGTGAAATTTTTATCTTATAATTGTGTGATATCGTAAAAGTCAATTATAATATTGTGTAAGCCACATAATTTACCCTAAATGAACCAACCACTTCCCGTACGACCTCCATTGCACGGACTGGAAATTGCCGGACCAAAGAATTTGGGTGTGCAGCAAATGTACGCCATGCCACAGTTTTCTAAAATTATTTTTGATCGCCAAAAAATAAAATTGAAAAGTAAAGTAATAAGCAATAATTCGCAAATACATTACATTATGTTAAGCCGATTGAAGGTCAACGTTCGATTCATTACATAATTTACTTAACAAAAAGCAAATAAATTTGCATGTTTCGGCGGCGTTAACAAAACGTTGTAATTTAAAAATAAAAATGAACAAAATCAATGACCGTTTAAACAATCGTTTACATATTCAATTAATTAACATTAACAGGTAATAGAAATTTTATGTTATACATCATGTTATGATAATAGCGGCACTACCAATAGAGTTTTTCACTCTCGATTTCCACAATTAAAGTGAAATTTTTTCATCACAAACCGAAATGTTAACGGTTTAATTGTTATTTCAATTCATTCAACGGATGCAAGGTGGATATTCCGTAATAAATAATATATGAATTAGATTTTCAGGTGTATGACCTCGAATCTTAAATATTTTTATTTAAAAATAAACTGAAGATTAATAAAATTGAATTTACTTCATTGGCGATTTAAAAAATATTTGGTAATTTACATAGCAATGTTAAATTTAAGTATCATTTTATGACACTACACATGATTCAAGAATTAGTGCTAAATACAATTTAAAAATCACCGTATTTGGATCGACATAATGCGTTCTCTTAAAGACTTATCAAGGGTACCAAACACTATTCAAATTATTTTAACAATAAATAATAAAATGTTTGACTAAAATAATGAATTTGCAATTAAGTATCAATTGTGCGAAGGTGTTTTCATTTAAATCTACAAAAGAGATACAAATTTTAATGTTTTTCATTTTGCACCAAACCCAAGTGTACCTACATATGATTTGCGGTCTAATAACTCATTTAAATAATGTAATAAACCAACGATGTTCATATGATAACGACTAATTAAAGTGTAAAATTTATTTATTGAATTTTACCACAAAATGAAACTAGGTTAATAGTGAAAATAATTTAAATATTCAAATGAAAAAAAAAAATGTTCAATACATCACACTGAAGTCACCATATCCGATATAACGTAATCAATGATTATCATGCTTATTATGTTTGCTTACATCAATTTCCATATAATTAAATGAGTCAAAATATAAACAAATATTACAGTTTGTATCCATGATTAACAACCATTCATTCAATGAATAGAACGACAAACCAAAGGTGTATAGTTATTATCAAATTAATTTTATATTTTTGTTATTTTCACCCAGTAAGAAGCATATCGTGTAAAACATTACGTGACAATCGATTTCTCTGGCCAATTCAATTTTTTGGCAGCATAAAGTATGAATAAAATATATTCAATATATCGCTAGTTTATTAGTCCAATGCATATGAATGAATTTTAAATTCCGTTTAACATTCCAATCATATTATTTATGTTAATGGCTATTATTAACTTCATGTAAACTTGTTGTAATACAAATATTATGATGATTGTAATTAGCAATGATATGCTTTCTAACTTAACCGATGTTTGATTACAATCATCATCATGTAGTGAATACCTTTGTCTGGTTTTTTGAATTCATGACTCAGTCATTGGAATATACTTAGTCTATTAGCATTTTCTTCCATTTGACTCTGTTAGTTTTAGTTACAAATTGGCATGAAATTTAAATTACCATGTAATGAACTACAGTTATATTTTTATTTTCCATTTGCAGTATTTTGTTAACCAATTTAATTGCATTTGTCTCTATTCCACAATGAATACGTGAAGACGTTTTTTTTTTTTTTTTGCATTTAATAGAAATAATTAGACAATGCAGTTGAATTTCATCTTTTATGTGATGAAACCGTGATCACTAAATTGACCATTTTATGTATGGCTCATTAATGTTATTCAATCGAAATTTTCTGTGAAACAAAAGGAATAGATCCAAAGGGTTTGTCGGATCTCTATTACGACAACCATCGAATTCAATCAAATGATATTAAAATTCAATTTAATTTATTTTTATTTCCTGATCAACAATTTGGGTCAATATAACTTTAAAATATGCATATCTTAAGGCATTCTCAGACATAAAAGACTTAATATTTATTTAAATTACATTTTGCATATGTAACACCATTAAATAAGAAATCAAAATTGTAACGAATTCGGTTAATAAAAGTTGAACTAAAATCCAAAACTAAATGAATAAACCAACAACACTTTTATTTTCTTAAGCCGTATCACTCAATGCTGATTTTTAATTGTGAAGAAGTTAAAAGGAAAAAATTTACTGTATACAGTTTATAATATTCCATTGTTATGTGAACAAACACACAACACCTATTAAATGAACTTAGTTTATTCACAAAACAAAAAATATTTATTGAAATATTACCCAATAATAATGGTAAGTACATACGTGTGTTATATTATTGCGCGACTAAAGGTAATTGAGCATTTTATAGATCCATCTAATCAGCTAAACATCAGTTACTTAGGTAACATCTTCATACCAAATGGTGCTTATGATAATTTCCTCATAACCTGTCATATCATTGAAATATCAACATGACTTAAACAACCTTTGAATTATTATCTATGTACTCGGTGTGCATAGATTCAACTAAATATGCAAAATGCCAAGAAAACATCAAATAAAATGCCACAAAATGCTTTTAAATCAGACTCATTTAACCGTGATAATTACACTCTTATTTAAAACAAGAAGTAAAGGTGACTGATTATGATCATGATTCAAGTACATTTAAAATAATAATAAATGCCTATTCTTTGAACGAACTTCAATTAGATATTTATTTCTATGATTTTAAGATGCACTTAACTACAAATATCTCATATGAATTGTTTTCACATAACAATAACAAGCTGTAATGAAAATTACTGTAATTATGTTTATGATACTTCACACCGAACGCGTAACGAACATAAGTGGAATGATAATATCCACATTACCGGGAGATTTGTTATATTGAAAATTTCATATGGCAACTAATCAATAGGAAATCGATCATTCTTCCTAATTTTATGATAATTCATATGAAGATGTTAATTGATAATTGAAGACGGAAACAGATATTTTTTCTTCAATTTAATTGATTTAATATTTCTCAATCAATTTTGTAAATTATCAATTTATTATTTCCCGGGTTAAGACGTTAACAAAACTTAATTGTAATAAAATATTTCTTTTTAATCCATACCTTTATTGTGTTTGAAATTTTTCCAGCACTTGCAACAACACCACCAACAGTTTCTGGCGCTAAAGCAATGCCGACACACAATTGTATCACTGATAAACTGACCAATATAAATTGGACCACTTTCATATTTACTAAAGTATTGTTTACAAAATCACTGGACAACAAAAATTCCAATTTAATTAATCACGAAATTCCACTTAATTTTAATTATATTTGTCAATCATTTAATACTTATTTTATTATAATTCTCAATAAATTTCAGATAAATTTCATCCGAAGAAATACACCGTTCACTTCACTATGATAAACGCACATCTATCACTGTTACTTTCTGTACAGAAATTAAAAAAGAATCAATTATATTATGTGAATAATAAAAGAAAAAGAAAACGAAGATGTAAATTATCTTCTTACAACGAAAGAAAAAAAGGGAAATAATTGATTGAATGGTATAACATTTAAAATGAATTATGAATATTATGATTTACGAATAATAATTGATGACTAGTTACTAGTAACACCGTATTCAATTGAATGAATATCACATATTAATATGTTTATATGCACATCTATTATAAGACATGAGAAGAGTGAGAGAAAAATATAAATAAAAACTGTGTATATACCATTTATGATGTTATTTAACGATTATAGGCAGATATATGGATTACAATGAATTATTATATAAAAGATACAATTTAGCGAAAAGTGAAATTTCTATAAACCGTTTCAAACTATACAGCCATCGAATAACACCCATACATCATGAGGAAAAATAATAAACTAACTATGTTTTTATCATCAAACAATTTAACCCGTTGTGTCTCCCTCAATATTTTAGATCAAATACCAATTAAGTGTAACCATTACACTACCTTTTTTAACAACCCAATTAAAAACAAGAAGAATTTAATTCAAACATTAACCTAACTGAATAGTTTTACAATTAAAATTCTTTTAATAAATTTCATTTTCACATTATATAGCCATTATTCTTTGTGGTTAATAATTGTAATGAACAACTACATAATAATGAAAAAGGTTCCCAATCATCACCATCAAATGTTATCACTTCCTGAAATATTAATCACAAATAATTTAAATTTATAACTTTGAAAAACATAAAAACTACTCTCACTGATTTGGTATAATTTTCACCGTTAACTGCACTAAAAAATATTCACAACTTGTTTTGTTGAACCGTAAAAGCCGACTGGGCATGTGTCTCATTTATGACTGTTGGCAGTCAGGTAAATCTCCATATAATTATACTCTAGCTTGTTTACTACCTTGGAGTGGAACCTATGGTCACCACCGAGTATAACATATGCAAGCCAATGCTATAATGTGATAAGATCTTACGGAAGATCGTTAATATGACTGCCGAAAAATTTATAATATTAATACGAAATAATCATAACAGTGAAACATAATTGAATTGTATGACAGAAGTGCTCTAGTTTTTAAAATTTATTTCATTTTATTTTTAGTTTCTTTTTGTTATTAACCAGTAAGTGACCGGCACTTGTTAATTTAAATATTGCAAATCGAATATCAAATCATCCATGTCTATGAAACTTACGGCTTACGGTGTCCACGGAGCTTAAGAAATTCAATGTAAATAATTTACTTTTCTACATTAGCCAATTGTTAACAAACGTTAAACAACTGAACATGGATTATATTGAAATTGGTCAGTGTGAAATGTTTCAATAATTATTTAAGCAAATAATAATTAAGCTTCTGACTATCAAATTACAACTGTGTAACATTTAAATTGCATGTGCGTATTTGAATATCTTGCTAATGATCATTGTCACTTACCTCCTGAATAGATTTCGCACTGAATTGAAACCATTAAGTAAGAAGAGTTGAACTTGGAAAATTATTTCATTCATATTTAGTGCACGTCTATTGAAATTGTATAAGAGTTTTAACAAATGGAGATTATTTGTAGGAATCTTTTGTGCCTATAAGGACTGACATACATATTTTTAGTATTACAGTTCATCCCAATTGCACATATGATAAATGACTCTTTGTCCAAATAGTGATCCATGGACACATCGTTTCTCATGCGCTTTAAATTTAACTGCATTAATTTTATGTATAATTCATTGTCACCAAATTCAATGTAATGAAGTATCTTAATGACCTCATTACATCAATTCAAAGAGCTGCTAATAAACTGTATGTGTTTAAAGTAATATTATTTCTCTGCTTTTTATCGTCAACGTCTTGGCAAAGAACCATCTATTACCATTGACATTAACTGAAATTTTTAGGCAATATTATTAAAGTGAGGGGCTGAAAAAAAATTACGTTTGAATTTGTTTTTTATTTAACAAGGAATTCATTACAAATCAATTGCCTAATATCTAATTTAAATAAATCACGACACTTAAAACCTATACAATTAATAAAAAAAAGTAATCACATTTTTTTAAAATGCAAGAAAAAAAACGAAATAATCTTAAGGTTTGTAACATCTACTATATTCTTAATATTACTTGGAATATTTCATCAGAGATTCGCACGATTTCTCCGTTAAATAATTTCGCTTTTCTAGCTATACTATCAGAGGTGTTACTGGTTGTAAAATTAAGACGAAAAACACTCTTTGAATTAATCGTTTGATGTGCTAGCAGAATTATCATCTGTTATAATAGTAGTCAGTTTGATTAAACAGTCTTCTTGGATTATGCAAAAACTTATCAACTACTTTACCACACGTTGAATTAATTTGAGAATCGGCTAATGCAGCTTCAAGTGGCGTTAAGAAATTGTAATACAAATTTTTACCTAATTGAAATTCCTGAACGGTTTTATATAAAATTGAGAATACTGGTTGAGTTGTACGATGAAAATATGCTCGATTACCATGTATGATTTTGATACCATCAGGGGCTGGACAAACGCTCATGTACATACAGTGATCTGGTCTGTAGTTCCATTCGCACGGATAAACAAATAGTTTGTCTAAATTTGGAATAAAATGAAACCGATAAAAACTATGTCACACTTAGTATTGTTAACATATACCTGGATGATAGTAAAATAAGATGTTTATTAAATCTTGATCTCCCCATGGTATTTTTAGTTTATACTCTTTATATAGTGGCAGCATATAATCAACCCATTTAAATTTCCTCATTCGAGTGAGATTCATTAACATCACACCAGAGTTTACGCCAAGCGGTCCATAATAGGGATGACGAGCAAACCGATTATACCAACCAACATTCTTGTCTTCATGTTCCGGTGCAAGTGCAGCCATTTGTGACGAATTAAACTGATGGAATTTCCTCCAGATCTCGTCAATAGCACTGATAAACAGCACATCAGTGTCCACATACAATACGGCATCAATATCATGTAGCACTGACTGAAAGTGAAAGTTTTTATTTACTGAACCATTTCACAATCTAAACAATTTTATATCATTTTAACTAACCGGCAAAAATAAACGCTGAGCTGCACACGGTTTAAATAAATTCTTCCATTCTTCAGCATTTTTTTCGGGGAACGTTAAATTGTGTATTACGAATGTGAACTTATTTCTAGTTGCTTCCCGCCAATCGTCCAACTATAAGATGTTATTTTGAACATTATCATATATTTTCCTGTAAGGCGAGAAGAGTTAGTACCTTTTCTTTGAAGCCTTGGTGCAAATCTTCTTCAGCAATAATAATAAATGTTAACGGTGTCTCATGGACATTGAACATAATTGCTGATTTAATCATATTCAATGTTTCATCGTATCGAGTGCCACAAGCCACTACGGCAATAAAAATTTCATCAATTATTTTTTGTCCACCATTTCCGGACGGAATTATTTCCAGTCGTTGGGGCTCTAACGATAAGTCATGGATTCTAATGTTCTTAAGATAAAGGATGACAATGATGGTAATCAGTCCCAACAGAGAGACACACAATATTCTCCGTCTCCAAATACGAAGCAAATACATAATTGCACTTCCAGGAATTCACCTTTGTTATCAATTAAACTCTATTGCAAAATAACAATAACATTTATTAGTTTAATTGGAGAATATATGTAAATAAAATGCTGTGGTTACTACCTCATTCCTGGTATCTAATTCATTCGTATGTTTGTGCAACTAATATTGATCGGATGAATATTAATCACATTATTTATTAGCATCACTATTTGGCACAAATAAAAGAATCATTTCCTCGTGAAACCAGTGGTGCTCTTATAACTTGTCTTTAAAACACACTTTGTTTTTTTTTTTTTAATAGAAAAGAGAATCAAATCATCCACTTTGAACCAACAATCAACACTTTTTATGAAAACAATTCACTTGGTTGTATTGGATCTGAATTATATTATTCACCAATTTCACCAAAATTCTGAATGAAAACAATTTACCTTATTGTTAATGATCGATAGTGCAGCTATAGAGTTTATTCGGAGTCAGCTGACCGAAGTCGAAATTTTGACGCTCGTATTCGGATAATATTATGTAGTCCGAGTAAAAAATGACATCGGCCCGAAAAAAATTATTGTGCGAAAGAGAAGAAATCTAAATTGAACCTGAAGTAAAGCGTCGCAAAATGATTTGTGATTTGACAAGGTTGTATGGAGGTAGTACCGAA